>KN507429.1:6478-21437 GCA_000787155.1 Scartelaos histophorus | reverse complement strand
TGTCGCCTCAGCTGCTTTAGTCCGTCCAGCAGCGGGATTCTTTCATCGTGGAGCCCCTCCCCCTCCCCTCTCCCCACCCCCACGGTTCCTCCCGTCCTACATCAACCCGTTATGTTTACTTTTTCCAAAAGCTTAGCCTAAATCTCCATCTACGTGTATTTAAATTCCAAAACCATCACTCTTTTACGCGCAGCAGCCATGACACCCCTATGTTCCCCAACGTGACGAGTAGTAAGGGATAAATAGAAGACAATGACAATACGCATGTTGAACTACCCACATGAGCCTGTTCTTTGCATAAAGACGTTTTGGGGTGACCTGTAATTCAACACGACCCAGTAATACAACGGTAATCGGTGAAATTGTTAAGAGTATTTCCCGTATACGAGGCACACTAAAAGTCCAGGGCGCAGACCCCAAGACCAGCCACGGAACCTGTTAAGAGGGAACCGTATCATGAGGAGTGGCAGCTGAGGACCTGAGACTAATCTGACAGGTGCATACGAGTGACAGCATGGGAAAAGAAAGGGGGAGGGGCACGGAGAGTTTAATGCTGCTGGAGCTTTCTAAGAGCCCCATCACCATTACCGCCTCTCACTGATTTTTACTGTACAAAGAATGCGTCGTGGAAATAAATGTATTTTGAGCTTCACTCTGCAGAGGCGCAACTTGGGTGTATTTTTGTCCAAGTGTCTGATCTGATTAGTTCAGCGCAGATAAAAGTCAGCCTGACAAATACATTGAGAAAATGCTGTTTAATGTACAATGCGTATCTGATGTGAGAATGTTGACACTCAAGCTGCAGATATTTTTTCTATGGCTGTGTGCAGACGGGCGACTATTTTTAGTCAGTGTCCTTTACGCGCATGATTTCGGGTAACCTAACTCATTTTAAGGCGCTGGATGTGCAGACCGTCAACATGCCATTATATCAAAACCACTTTGCCTTCCCTATACTTTTGTATTTTTGTAAGACATTATCAATGCTTATAAAAATGTAAACGAGTTTTAAAGGGCTCACTCAAGACATTGGCTGCCTGACACTGGTATTTATAAACAGAGTATCTTTGGAGAAGTGTAGGGCTTAGGAGAACATGACTAATATAGATTCACAGACAGATGCAGGCTAACTTCGTCCCTCTGATGAATTTCTCAACTGTTGTGACGGGAATACATGCCTCAGTGTCATATGTCTGTAACAACATCACATGAGCTGTTTGTCATAAATGTATTCTTGGCCTTCCTTCCTTCCTTCCTTCCGTTCTTTCTTTCATTATTACCTGTAGTCCAACCGATTCTGCAGCAGAGACAGACGGGCAGCCCACCTCAGCTCCATCTGTTTCCACATCACAACTGAGACCTTTGAACTGACAGGATGCACAAGCTGTGGCAGGATACAGGTGTGTAACATGACCAGGAAGAGAGGCTCATTCTGAAGAGCACATCTCATTTAGAAGGATGTCAGATTTAATGGGTTATTGACTCTTCAGATGCCATTACCAATCTACATTTAGCTCATTGAATACATTTAACTATACTAAGATTCGTGTGGGTATCATTAAGCTTTTTTGTGAGCTTTTAGCCATGTCATAATGTTATTACACCTCAAAAACACGCATGGAGTTGTGTGTACATGTTTAAGTCATACTTTATTATCAGTCTATCTACATCTCCAAAGCCCAGCATGATCTATTCCACTTTGTGACGTCATGAAGCGGTAGTTTAACAGCTACTCTTTACCTTTTATTCAACAGAGAGTGGAAATTCCAGGGCTAAAATCATACAAATGATTAGTAACGTGTATGAAGTTACATCTGTGAATGAAACGAAACACAACTCTAAGTATGTTTTTGATGAGGAAACATTATAACATATACGCCCTTTCAAAGTCTTTTGTTCACTAGTTCATTTTTACATAGTGTTTTTGTTGTTTTGTTTTAGTTTTTTCAGATAATTGAATACATTTCACCTTGTTGGGAAGTAAATCCATTTTGGATTTGGGCAAGTGTCAGGTTGTCCTGTCCATCACCACTCAGAGGTCCTTCTGCTGCCGTACACGTGCTTTCATTCATTTCATTTCAGTCTCTTTGGAGCTGCTCAGGTTTCCACTGACCATCAAAGGTCACGTCAGGGGAAAAAGGACAAACTCCTTTACCTTTCTCATATACACAGGAACACTAAACAACATACTGCACAAGTTAGTCATGTTTGTAACTTTATTAGATTGATATATTATGTACACAAAGTATTTGAGTCCAAAGAAAGAGTAATAAAATTAAGCAATTGTTGTAAGCTAATGTATGTTTTCTGGCATCTAATGAAACGTCTATTTCACATTTTAATTTATAACTCTCTTATTTGCTGTGGTGGTCCCATAAGAGAAGATAAGATAAGATTTGCCTTTATTAGTCCCACAGTGGGGTAATTTCAGTGTTGCAACGCACAGTTCAAGCACAGCAGGAAAACGGTAACATGCATAAAGAAAAACTATGATAATAAAAGTTTCAATTATTATTCGTAGAACTTAGGAATTATTTTTTGACCAATACTACACCAATGTCCTTTCCATTATTCCTTCCATTTCTTTTACCTCTTGGGGCCTTGTGTTACTGCTGGCCTTTTGCACAATTACCCAACCAAGTGTAACTAGCAGCCCAGTGTCCATATAACACAGTAGTTTCATAAAATACACAGAATTCAAAACCCATAGTAGAAATAATACAATGATTCAGACACCATTTATGTTTAATTATCAACACTATTCCTCACCCCCGTGTGGCTCCAGAGTCTAGACAAACAGATAATCCTGGCCCAAAGACGGCCATTTTGGGTCTACCCCTTATACCCACCAGATTTCCATTATCATGTGTAAAATCTACCATCAGGAGTCCACACGGAGGGGATTTCACATAACAGCATGAGGCTGCTTTAAGGTTTGGGGGATTATTCATTTAATAGGGGACTGGCCAGATGCACACAATAGGACATTATTAAACACTTCTACACAACATTTGTTATGTGTTTTGTTTTCTTTCTTCTACATCTCAGGCCTCTTTGGTCTTCTCTGTCATGTTCTCTTAATGTGTTCAAGTTCAATTACTTTGCAAGTAACTGCAAATTCCAGGTCTCTTCAGATTCCATCATTCTCTCCTCTGTTTATTGTGGTGTAAATTGTTCTCAGACTTTAAAATTGAGGGTCTTATGTTTCGAAAAGAAATCTCACTGATAAGATAAGTGTAGGCGACGTCCTGTATAAATGTGTTGCTTACGGCGCTCTTGTATTGTTTAGCAGCACTTCAGTATCATTTAATATTTTAGTAGTTCTCTAAAATAACATTTCAGACAGTTTGGAGAGCAATCATTTGGAATGTATACATATTTTATGATTACACTACACTTCAATTATTTATTGATTAACACTGGACATTTATAATAGAGTAGTTCATTTTTATATGGCTTTCATATGTATCTCTCTTTATCCATAAAATAAAACTATTAAGATTAGTAAAAAAAAAATACTTTATTCTACAGTAACTTTAAGTCTCATCCAGTGAGCTTGTGAGTTATCAGAGCAAAGAAATGGACCAAGAAGGCCCATAGTCCAAGAGCAGGCAGGGGAAGGAAGGAGCTGCACTCCAATAAATCTGCCCTGGATGTCCCACTGAAGGAGCACAGCCATTTTTGGGAACAAGGAGCTGTCTCCTTGGTGAGTGTCATGGAAACCGCAACCACGGGCCCCTGCACTTAGAACCAGGCTTTTCAGGAGCCCGATCAAAAGTGGCAGGCCAGGTTTTTGTTGTGGTCCATTCTTTATTCTTGCGAGTCCTGTGTCCCGCGCTGACACGGAGCTGGCCTTGTGCACCGAGAGGTTGTGAGAAGAGCGCGGTGGCCCCGTGACTGTGGGAAACTGGTGCCAGACAACACAAGGGCCAATGTCTGCGACACAAACACAGAAGGCTGCACGTCACAGAATCACTGTATGTAGTAAAAACATACAAAGTGGCACCAGATCTGGAAAAAAATGTTTAAAAAAAAAATAAAGAAAATATTATTAAATAATTCTGACTTGAAGGTGTGAAGTGAGAAAACATATCTGATAACAGTGTTTGATATGGCTGTAACAATATTATAATAACATATTTTTCATTAATTAATTACACAAAATGATATGTATTTAAAAATTACATCCTTGCAAATACAAAAAGTAGGATAAAAACATGAGTATATTAAGTCATTAAAGCAAACAATAACGTTTCCAAATAATAATTATCCGAATCTTCAGTCTGATGTTACATCTTATGTTATGATTCTTTAATGGTCAAAACTTAATAATATACAGTATTACCAACTCCAGTTATGACCAAAAGTGCAGGACTCAGACAGGACTACATCTGGACTAAGCTTTTACCACCCCAGTAATTATCTTATCAAATCATTCAAATATACCAGAGATACCCCCATCCTAGTAGACTACCATTTATCTTGATCAATGTCCTTTCTAGATTTTGCCTTCAGTATCAAGACTCAGCATCAGCCATAACTTAGTTCATCAATTACATGTGTTTTTTCTTAAAATATATTAGGCTAGATTAGAATGCAAAAATGAACAACACTTCAGGAGTAATAGGGATTTAATACATTCAAAGACAGTGATTACCAGTGTTAAAATTACAAGGTGCATAGGGACTGGGTAATGCCATTTAAACATTTTAAAAGGATGACCACATCACAAAACATGCGAAAATATTGTTAGCTGCTGCTCCCAACAACTTTATATTACCTGTAACATATTATGATAGTGCCCTCTTGTGGTGTATGTTAGAAAAGTCCAGAAGAAATGACACTTGAGATGACTAAATGGGTTTACAATTAACTGTAACATGAGATAATCGGGTAGCATGAGATAGTCAGGATATAAATACACATACATAATTTCCTAATGCGTAATGCGTGAGCCCATTAATGGTTGCAGCCAGTCAAGATGGCGAGACACTTTCTGGAAAATGTAGCCTTTAGTGCAGTCCGCATCTGCAGGCTTGGTGATGATCCCAGTGAGGAAGAAAACGTCTCTGTACAGTGTTAGTAGGGGGCTTCCCAAACTCATACTGCAGTCTGCATTGACCCGCGGGGACGTGCAGCCCATTTTATTTGTCATTATCATGGGGTAGGTCTCTATGCATTTTGAGAGAGGCTCATAAGACAAGTGGTTGAGAGTGAGAGGACCCTGGAAGGCGCTTTGTTCTGGGGTTTCTTTCCAACCAGTCACCACAGCAGGGTACTGTCCAGATGCCAGGATATGGTCAGCAAAGTCACGCTCAGGCAGACACGCAGCCACGACCTCCGTCTTAAACCTTATGGGGTCACGGAGCTCGATAACAGCCAGGTCGTTTTCAGGGCGTCCTGGGATGTAGAGAGGATGAACGTGGACTAAGTGTACAGACAGTGTCTGCTCGCCATCTTCACGAGTGGTCTTGCGTGTACCTGTTAAAAAACAGGGAAACAGGGCAGTGTCACCTTTTGTATTCATGTTCCTGTATTCAATATTCAACACCTATTTGGATGACACCTCAACTAAAACCTGAATGATCAATAGGTTTTTTCAGCAAGGTTTAGCAAGGTTTTTCAGGTTGATAAGTTTTCTCATGAGTTAGAGAAACAAATACAAATATTTTTACCTAGCAGACTCACTGTGCAGTAAATGCAGCTTTTAATAGTCTAGGATAGTTCATCAATAAATGTTCAACATCTAAAGTACACATGAATGACCAAAACACAATTTAGGCAATACAAACTCTTAAATAAATAATATATAAATACAATTAGTAGTGTGATTAACAAAAAAAAACAGAATTGGATCTTTAAAATATTGTGTACTCACCGACCACCACCTGAAAGTTACTGTATTTATTGGCACATGTAGCAGAAGTCAGGATTATGTGTGATTTGAGAATGACTCCACTGCAGTAACCATCAGACTCTGGACTCCTCAGAAGAGCCTATAACCCACACAGATGTAACCCAGACATTTACAGACACTGACAGTGTGCTTAGATACATCTTTACCAAAGTAAACCTTTGTATTTACCTGCCAAGGGCACTCAGAAAACAGACAATCCAGGCCCAGGAAGTTGTTGTCCTTGTTTCTTTTCAGTCTGTTTTCCCACTGTAAGTTGGTCACTTTGCCACAGGGATATGAAACTAAAAGGGAAAAGATAAGTGTTTGGGTTAGGAGCTACTGTATATATGCCCAACTAGTGTAATTGCAAGTTTTGTTAAGTAAAAGACAAAACTTTTAATATTATTGTAAAAAAAATATTGTTTTTATATGTTCTGCAGCACTTTGGTCAACCTGTGTTGCAGTTGCATTCTAATACAACTCTTTCATCTTGAAATGGGAAACATGAACAAAACCAACCTGCAGGTTCACACTTGTCTTTGCTGGTTCGGCTGATTTTCCAGCCCTCAGCACAGGAGCATTCATAAGAGCTGTACCCAGGCTTACAGAACTGAGAGCAGCCCTTGTCCTTCTCTGTGGGGCAGATCGTCTCATCTAAAAGGAAACACAGGATAAGAAACAACACATTACATGTGTAAACATAATAGGGCAACTAGCAAATATTGTAGTAGCGATTAATTTTTCGATAAGTTGACTTGTCAATCAATTATTTATATTGAGACTTTTTATATGCATTACCAACCAAGGCTGAAATATCGTGACTGAAGGCTCCTGGAGAGAATATTTTGAAATAAAGTGTATTTATATAAAATAGTCTATTCCTTTTTTTACATTTTGATTTAATAATTCCACTGTCTTTATGACAAAATTGTTTTTTTAAGAGTCTGTACCATCCAGATAACAATTACGATGATCAAAATACATTAATTATATTTTTTATATTTTCAGTAATCACCATCAGCCAATATTGTTGTTTCAAACATAGAGTTTGCCACATGCTCAGACCTTTTTCACAGTGTGCGCCTGAGAAGCCAGACTTGCACACACAGTCATAGCCTCCTGCACTGTCTGAACACAGAGCTCCATTTTGGCAGGGGTTGCTGATGCACTGGTCTCCATCTAAACCAAAGAAAAAAATGTTATTATGAGCTCAGCAGTATCTTGAATTATTGTGGGGAGGGTCTACCACCTGCTTGTCTCCATGGATATGTCATGACTTCACTGAAATGTTCCACAGAATGGCATTAATCCCATTTGACTCATCTTGGATAAATTTGTGGAAAATTTGTGGAATACTGTGCCATACTGTGGAATATTCTGGGCAAAGCAATAACATCACCACAGATAAATGTTATATACTGCACCTTTAACTTACCCACATAGACAGACCAAAAAATATCCTACAAGAAAACAGAGAAAGGCACGTTATTTTTATTGTTTATTGTTTGAGCGTTATAAATAATTAAAAACGTACTGTGCGATATGTATCTTGGAAGAAGCGATAGGCCTCGTCATAAGTACATAACTTTTCCATGCACTCTTTCTCTAAATTGGAGGGCTGGTTTCTCTTCTGACGTGTGATCACAGCACTCGCTTCTTCTTTATCCAAGAACACTGAAGGAGGAGCAGCACATGCGTTGGTAATGGGGATTAGTCATTGAATCAAAAATGATGATCATCGTGTGAATTTTAGTTAAAAGTTTAAAGTTTTATCAATGAAATCAATGCTACAAATAATAAACCCAAATCTAAAATGTTTTCTTCTCTCTCGACTTCACATTCATTTTGATTTATACAGTTTGAGTTGGTCTAGTTCCATATTAGACGGTTAATAGGAGTGGGACGAGATCAAATTGTGCACACAGCAAAATCTATCATTGGACAACTGTCAAAAGTCTGGAGTGGATTATCTGAAGATTTGGGAGTCATGCCTTTTAACACAATAATACAGTCTTCCGGTCCAGTCTGTATATAATTATTTAAACTCCTTTGTAGGCCTGTCACGTTAACACATTTTTAATTTGGATCATTTTCTGAGGTAAATATAGATATTGATATAGATATTAATATACCTTAAAGCAGAATTATCCCCAAAACAGTATTCTAAATGCAAAATATTGTTCAAAATAATGTATGAAATAAATAGATGCAACACTTGCGTTGTTAGTTTGTATCTACGAGTCATAGTTATAGATTGGCCAATACTCAAAAAACCTAAAGGCGTCAGACTCTGTGTTCTTGTGGAAAAGGCTCTTCTCACCTTTCAGGGGAGTCTGGTTGCCGGCCCAGGCCCCCACCATCAGCAACAGGAGTAATATGGAGACGGTCAAGGGGCTCATGCTGACCTGCATCTAGATCGAGCAGCCGTGATGGTCGGGAACCTGGAACTACAAGGATGACAACATTTATAAATATAATGACTTATAATAGGGGAAAATACACAACTAGGTTACTGTGCATGTTTAACATAAATTAAAGGTGAAGACCAACGTAGGAGTAATCCCATAATGCTATATACAAATGCCTTAAAGTAAGTGTAATCTGAGGTGACACTTATCACTAAAGTTACATGGAAGACTCTATGAGGCAGATGCACATCACTACATCACTACTGGCCTCTGTGTAATTCACTCAACTTTGGGCGTGTCATCATTAATGTTACGGTGACCATCTTTATTTCTGTTGCCAAGCATGAGCAACACATTTGTCATGCTGTTATTAATTTCATAATGCAAAAATGTGAGTAATCTGTACAAAATAGAAGGCGAGTCTAAAGTGCGCAGCTCTGGACACACTGTGTAGCATTAGCAGCGGTGCTACAAAACAAAGGACGCGTCCCACTCGTCAGTCACTGATGTTGAAGGGCCCGGGATATGTGCCCTTTTGCCTGTTTGCTGGTTCAGTTTTGCTTAAGCTGCTGTTTGTTTTGCACAGGATGATCACATTGTCCAGGCCGTGTTCCCGTCAGCCGAGTAACGCTGTGGCCTTATAATAAACATTAGCGGTAGTGACGCACCTCTGCGCACAATACGCGCAAAACAAACGCAAAACAAACACAAAACAAACACAAAAACAAGTCAAACCCTGATCCAACTCAACCTGAAATATGCCACGGCCCTTAAAAGCAGAGGCCCGTCTTCCCCAAAGCGCTGGGCTCCAGATGAGGCGCTGCACACGGGGTGATGTTCGTCTGGACCGTCCGGGGATGTGACATGTAACACCGTAGACCCACCGATAGAGGGCGCTTCATGACAAAGCGAGCACCCATAGGGAGAACACAGGAGACACTGTCTCACACCAAGTAGGCGATTACCTCGGAAAAATGTTTGTTCTTTCGAGTACCACTAGACCTAAACCAGGTCCATCGCTGGACTGTTAAACTGAGGCCAAACCAGGACTAAAACTGCCTCTGGGAGTGGTTGATCTTGAATAAATAACTCTACAATTAGGCTTACTAGTTCCAAACAAGGACTTTATGGAGGACAAAGCTTTCCTGTCTTAAGTCTTACACCATACCAGTGAAAATGATGGTGGAACCAGCACCATTACAGAGCAGTGATGTGATCAGAATAAATGTGTTACAAGCTTCACAAATCAATACACTGCAAATGGAGTGTCATCGGTCTGGAGCACAGGTGACTTCAAAACTGGACATGAGTTATAAAGAGAAGAAAATGATGTTAAATAGACTTAAATAGCCACAAACTGCTTATAAGTTACATCTTGTTGGAGAGAGGATATATAGTTAATGGTGATATCTCATTACTAAGTCCATTTAAATGGACCATATTAAAGTTCATATCCCCAGTGGATTATTCCAATGGCTCTGTTTGAGAGCAATGCAATTTACAGACAGAGCTGTAAGGCTAGTCTCAGCTGCAGCCACATTAAATGCTTTCATTTCCCAAGTCTAATAACTGAAGAATTTCAAGGGCCTGTTTGGACCAGATGGTCCCCAGTGCTGGGCAGGGGCATGAGCTGACCGGCCTGATCCAGAGAGACTGCCCTGAACTGTGGGTGAGGTAGAGGATCATGCCCTTGCCCGTCCACCTTCACACATCCACAGATTAAAGCAGATGCAGATTGCCATGATTTCTCCAGAGACTGTCTGACAGTAGATGAGACATGACTGAACATGAATGTGTAGCCTGTGTAGCCTGTTGACTTCCAGGATAAAACCGGAAAATGCTTTCAAATGATCAAAACTGGAATACGTAACATGAGTCCCAAGTTCTTCTTCATCCATCACCTAGCCTATGTTTTATTCAACATTTCTGATATTGTCTCAACCCTATTGCTCCCTCTCCTTTCTTCCCACTCGTCTCATTATTTCTTCCGAGTTTGACCTAAATTGGTATGAGGGGACAAGAGAGAGAGAGAGAGAGAGCGGTGCGACGCTCACGTGTGACCCGCCTGACCTGTTCCTTCCTCCATCTGGGCTCCAATTTTACAGCCCGACTAAACACACATTCAGGGCATTACCCGGCCATTCATAATTTATGCTCTTCAGACTTGACAACTTTATGACGGATGGCACTGGCTGGAGATGCAGACCTGGGGATTGCCTGCTCCTCTCTCTCTGCCTGGCTGCATGTCGTCACGTGGCTGTTTGCTGTAATAGCACTTGTGGCCTGCTGTATATGGAAGCCTATGTGTTATGGTGCGTTGACAGTACGAGGTCTCCAGCCACAGTGTTGATGATGATGTAATGGGTTAATAACACAGAGAGGGCTTTAAACGCTAATGGTCCACTCAGACTTACTGACCTCAAAGCACACATATCACTGCAGTAATAAGGTTAGCCCAGCATGTAATAACAACAACATGGCCTGGTTTTGTTAAGAGGGAAATGATGCATCCAAAATACCCTGTGACTATTATGTGCGTGGTAACAGCATCACGAAAGGCAGAGCAGGTAACTGAGTTTGTGCGACAAGAACCAATGATGATGTGGTATTAAGTACTCAAGTGCCCTGTGGGGGTCTTTCCCTCTTGAAGAATCACCTACTTCTGCTCCCACAGGCTGCGTATCCGTGATCAATGCATGTCACTGCGGCCATATTTTATTTAACACTTATTCGTGGCGCGCCTCACTTCACATCACTCTTAGCTCCCCTTAACATTAAAGACGATGTAATTTCTCATTTACAGATCCCAACGATTTGTTTAGGTATGATTTGACACTTTTCATTTGCTCTTAAATTAATTCCTTCTTTCAAGAGCTCCAAATGCATGAAAGGCGTCCGGGATCCTGTTATGACAGCGCCAAGCAGCTCCTGTCTGAAGCCATTTTGTGACTTTTTGTTCGCTACTTGATTTCTTCCGCACAATTTCCCCCTCTACCTCCATTCCTTTGTGTAAGACTCTCTAATCTAGCATTGCCACGGGTCTTTGTCACGGCGGAAACATTCAGCAGCTTTTGAGTGATATCTCTGGAGCTGAACGCCGGCCTCATGATGGACAGGTGGTAAAGGTGACAGCTCTTTCAATGGAAGTGACTCTCCAGTGCTTAAAGGAAGAAAAATTTGAGAGGTACTTGAATGCCTCCCCCTTATCCCACTCTCTCTCTGTGTGTTTATGCGAGTTCTGAGCAAAGCAAACTCAATATACATTCAAATTTGCAGTTAGGAAGTGTGGACATAGAAATAGTTTGAATTGTGCTTTCAAATACAAAACTAGAACTACTCTAAGGGTCAGTGGTCATTCAAATTCAGGTCTTACGAGGTGATTTGTGAAAGCCAGTCACATTCAGACAAATAACGGGAAGGATTCATCTGCAAATGCTGTGTCCTCATATTGCCCTTATAGCTCTGGGGTAACTTCCTCATAGAATAGCGTTTGTTTAAATAAGTATTGTGTAACTTTTTCTGACAAGGGGTGCGCCACCTACTTGTATCCATGGAGATGTTATTGCTTTGCCTGAAATATTGCGCATTATGACGTTAGACCTTGTAACGTCCGGATGGCAAGACCCAAAGTGCATTTATTCCACAAAAAGCCAGAGAAAAGTTGAAAATATTTACAAATGTACAAAAATTATAACCCAGCATAGCAACAACCTGCAGCCACACCCAGCACCTCCCTCCTACACAGGTGAGGCTCCTTTTATAGAGCACCTCCCTTAATTGGGTGAGCTCTTTCCCAACTACAGGTGAGCACAGGTTCCATTCCCTACCCAGTGTTTAAAAATGACCGATATCAACACAGTGCTCAATACTTCAATCAATTCTAAATACAAAATTATACATCTTTTTTATTAAATTAGCAGTGTTTTATTATTTAAAAATACTAAATAGAAGAAACTAACATCCTCCTTACAAAATGGTTGCCTGCCCTGGAATTTTCTTAAGGTGCTCCGGCTCCCCGAGGACTCTTTTGGCCGGAACACCAAAGAGGGAAAGTACCACCACATTTACACAATTACTCTGATTCAATGCACTTTTACTTATTCCCTTTTTCTTTTACAGGTTATCACTAAAACCATTTCAATCAATTAACAATAAACACTTTAAAACTTTGCATTTGTTTGTTCCTTACCTACCCCAGTCTATGTAATGGGCACTAGAGACATTACATTACTATTTCCCACTTATTCAATTCAAGTCCCACATTGTAATTCTGTATTCTCACATCACACGTCTAGATGCTAAAAGCGTTACTGCTGTCAGGATGGGTCAAATGCAGTAACAAAGGCTTCCCCTAAAACCTAACCTTAACCGAAAAAGACCAAAAACCAAAAAGGAGAGGGAACAATCTCTGAAAAATAAAATCAAACACACTTTCACTTTCATGGAAAAAGAAAAGTTGCATCGTGTAGAGGTTAGTTCACTACTAAAAGAACAACACGTATTTTAAAAATCTTGATGGCAATTTAGAATCTTTTTAATCCCATATATACAAAGATTAGACTACAGTTGTGCCAGCTACCTTTTATAAGATACTTTTCATAGACTTGACACCTTGTGAGATGACTTGTAAGTGTGTCAGCGTCGCGCTAATTATCACATTTGAGCTGGATTTTCAGACAGTTCGCGCTGCATGACAAATTAGACCAAGCAGCCATTTTCAATCCCATATTCCTCCTACTCCTGCCATACACACTTAATTCTTTTAGCTTTGTACAGGCTATATCTGGACTTTTTGTCATCACTGGTTTGTTTCCATTTTTTAGATTATTATGAACACAGATAACAAATCTTTTGATTACGCTGCCATTGTAATATTTTACACATCGAAATTTGTCGATTACTAAATGCAGATCTGGGCACAGTTTTTGCAAAATCAGGGCAAACCTCTAATACAAAGGCTCATTAGGTTCTGTATGTTGAGATAAATAAATTACTTTTTTACTTATTTAATAACTAGTTTATGTTTTTCCCATGTCAGTGCCTTGGTGCAGGTCCACCTCATTTCAGTGTCTGTCTGCATTCCATTTTAAATATGCCTCACACCCATCCATACGTTTATTGTGGAAAATATATTTCTTTTTCTGCTTTTCTTTAATTTTTTTTGTTGCAGAAAGACCATTTTATTGTATGGATGTGCAAAAAAAAAAACAAGTGATGTTTTAAAAGATGTTTTATAACAATGACAATAAAAGAACTCTGATAATAACGTTATGTTTCACCAATTTTATCATGTTACTAACTATTATATTAAAGCACTTGATTGTAGTGTATGCATTACTTTAAAAAATCCAACTGCATTTCTGTAAAATACAACGAACACTCCACTCCACATCCAACCTGTTTGCAGGTCATCATTTATTCATGCTTTTTTGCCTTTGCTCTCATTTATCATTTGGGTGGTTTTGTTTGCATGGGTTCTTAAATACAGTCACGTTTGTCAGGAAAAAAAAAAGAAAATAAAAAGACACGACCATTAAGAAGTATCGCAAGATCATCTTATTCATCAGAGGTCAACTATATGTGGCTGGTCAGACTCATATAGACCCTTATAAGAAGAGTGTTTGCCCTCTCTGTGGTCTGTAAGTGGGTCAGCATCTTGTTTAATGGATATTTAGTCTCATAATAACTACATGATAATCATAATTCTAGTGCTTTGGTCATCTAAACTTTATTTAATCCAAATACATTTCAGTTTTCAAATGTGGTCAGCCGTAAAGCACAAATAAAGACTTAATAAATAATGAACAAATACTTCAAAGAGCCCATATTAGGCCATTTTCTGATCTATTTTATAATATTGTTTCCTCATCAAAAACATACCTGGAGCTGTGTTTGGATTCAGTCACACATATTTAACACAAAAACTCTCCATAGTTAGTTTTTCTCTCAAACAGAAAACTCTGTTCCACCTTGTGCTACACGTTTAAGCTTAATACAACTCCACTAGAATCATTTGAATAATTTCAGACTTAGAATTGCCAATCCAAAAGGTAAAAGGAAGCTGTTGACTTAAGAACTATTGCATGCTTCATGACATCACAAGGTGGAACGGAGCATTTTGTGCTGTGGAGATGTTGGCAGCATAAAAATAAAGATTTACTCAAATGTGTGAATGAAACAAAACACAACTGCAGATATTTGTAACATGCCTTATAGCCCACGTGAGTACATTTTGTGTAATATAGGACCTTTTAATAAGATTCAGATTTAGTATTTAAAGGGTTAGGGTTAGTGTATTGAGTTCATACACTGCATAGATACTTTTGTTCAAAATACTTTTTTCTGTACAGTCTATGTTTGAGCTGCTGGAAAATACATACATCTTTATTTATGCTTTATTTTGGTGGGTTTATGTATTATGCAGTGTTATCTTAAATATCAAGTGTTATTATTATTATTTTCAACATTTTCAACATTTACCGTCTATGTTTTTACAGACAGAGCATGAATCACCCAAGAATCAAATCAATCTCGCAAAAGCAAAATGTCTTTTCTCTCACTTGCCATGATCTTATTCTGTTTCAGCATCTTTTCCACATCTCACATCCTCCGAGCATCTCTCTCTCTCTCTCTCTTTCTCGCACACACTTGTTCG
>JACN01054813.1:0-10133 GCA_000787155.1 Scartelaos histophorus | reverse complement strand
AACAAGTAATAATAAAGTAATCTTAAAGAAACTAACTAAAATGGTCCTCCCCTTGTCCAGCGTTGATCCTTCATCCGGTCACCAAAAAAAAAAAAGAAACAAGGAAAAGAAGCATAAGTAAGAACTCAGATTTGTTCTAACCAAAATGTCTGAAGTCTGAATTAAGGAATTAAATTAAACTATATTATAATGAATGTAATTAAAATTGTTACGACCCAGCTTTGCTACGGTGTGGGAAGTAACAAAAAACACCAAGGTGGAAAATGGAATAAATAAGTAAGGTTTAATTAACAGGTGTGTAAAAGGTTTAACTTAACAAAACATGGTAAAATATGTACATAAACTAAAATGGAATAAATAAGTAAGGTTTAATTAACAGGTGTGTAAAAGGTTTAACTTAACAAAACATGGTAAAATATGTACATAAACTAAACCAAGTTAAGAAACAACACAACAGATTTAACATAAAACAAGTTTTGTGCTAAAACGGGTCACGTGAGTTCCCAAAAACGAGTGATTAACTAAGGGACATAAAAATACTAAACTAAACCATGAATGTCCCAAAGAAAACCACAAACCCACAAATAGAATCGAGTGACCAAATCAAAAGCACAAACCAGAACAAACTAAACAAAACCGAGTGTCTCAATATACAGAAGTCACATACTAGCACACAAAGTGACAGGAACACACACAGGAGACACATTGGCACTGGCCACAAAGGCCACAGCCCCGAACAGGAGCTGTGATCTTCTTAAATAGGGGGGAGGAGGCTGGAGGCGGGGCCAGGTGAAGAGATGCTCCACCAATCAGGGACCAGGGCTCGAGCAGCAGGAACAAAATGGCAGCAAAACACACAAAAATCCAAACTGTAGGCCTGGAGCCGTAACAAAATGTAAATGAAGTTAAATGAAAAAAATACTAACACTGTGGAGTGTTGGCAGAGGTATCCACCACAGTGTCCATTTTCCATTTGCTCTTTACAAATCGGCATTTGGATTTTGTTGCTGTTGTTGCCACCTCCTACTACAAGTCCAAGTGCTACAAGTCCAACTGTATTTTCCAAGGACACAATGGCTACACACCCTGCAAAAACTGGCTGTAATCAAACCGCCAACCTTCAGGTAAGTTGGCGAACGCTCAAAGCCACTATTTCCTGTTGTGATGACTCGTTTCACGCCGTTCCCTCAGCAGCTAATCAAATGTGTAATCTAAATGTCTCTTGGGCGATCAAACAAATGAAAACATGGTAATCATAAATCTGAGTCGCACAGACAGCTGTAAGCGCCGACATCTGAGGCCCTCGCAACATGTTCACTTCAACTTTACATATCTCAAAATGGCGCTCCCTAACTGCATCACGAGCTCCGTAACTTTCATTTCCGGAGGATCTAAATCGATCAGACGGACGCAATGCCATTCATTAGTGGAGATATTTTTGCCAAGGTCTGCTGGGTAATTATTATTGGATTATGTGACTCCACTGCACTAATACAAAGTGACGGCCTGACAGGGACCCAGTGCAAGAAATGTGGACAATCTAGATTAATTCCTACTATTCCCATATTCAATTATGCAAATATTCAAAACGCTTTTCTTAGTTAACGGAGCTACCCACTACTATTACTATCTACGTAACTACATGAAAGAAGTTGCATAAAGCCCCTTTAGTTGCACCACTGCAGTCGTGTCTCAAATGTTTCACCCATCTGTAGCCACATGAAGAATTGATTCCTTTTTTTTCATTTTCATTATAATAGTATTACAGCCGTACTCTGCAGGTCGTGTCGCCCTCACAAGTCTGTGCAAGTCAGATTTGATTCACCACACGCAAATTCACACCCAAGGACCAATTCCTTTGTGATCGTTGTTTGTATCTGGAGAGAAAAGAAGTATCTGCATGAATTCAAAGTGGCTTTCAATTAAGAGAGGAAAATAATTTGTTACGTTGGATAAGTGCTAAAGTTAGTTATATGTTTTCATGTGCTGGTCAGTTCTTAAAGGGATAGTTTGGGATTTTTGACATGAATCTGTACGTCATCCCCGTCAGCAGTGTAGCCAGGTTTTGGTGCTGCTAAAAGTGTCCAGCAAGTTGGCTATGGTCAGGAAAATAACGGGTTTTTCTTCTCAAAACAATATGTGTTCAAAAGAGCGATACATTTAGATCGCAAAACCGTTGATGAAAAAAGTCAGACCTAATAATCGTTTGTGTCACTGCACGTTGAAGTTAGCAAACAGCCGCACATGAATCACGAACTTTTATGGTTTTATGGCAGTGTTTACCTGCTCAGACCGGTGACGCTGCCACGCAAGAAAGCTAACCTAAGAGCTAACATGAGAGCTAACGTAAGAGCTAACATGAGAGCTAACGTAAGAGCTAACATAAGAGCTAACGTGAGAGCTAATGTGAGAGCTAACGTAAGAGCTAACATGAGAGCTAACGTAAGAGCTAACGTGAGAGCTAACGTAAGAGCTAACATGAGAGCTAACATAAGAGCTAACGTGAGAGCTAATGTGAGAGCTAAAGTAAGAGCTAACGTGAGAGCTAACATAAGAGCTAACATAAGCTCTAACGTAAGAGCTAACATGAGTGCTAACATAAGAGCTAACGTGAGAGCTAACGTAAGCGCTAACATGAGAGCTAACATAAGAGCTAACGTGAGAGCTAACGTGAGAGCTAACCTAAGCGCTAACATGAGAGCTAACATAAGAGCTAACGTGAGAGCTAACGTAAGAGCTACATCAATGACTATATAAGCTTGTATAAGAATATATATAAAACACGGTGTGGACTTGTGATTATTCAGGCTGTAAGAACAAAAATACGGTTGAATCTCCGCACATTTAACCGTTTTCCTATCACGGACACTGCTGACAGGGATGCAGCTTCAGGTCAAAAACCCCAAACAATCCCTTTAAGGTCTTAAGGGATCCGGGTCTGTTGTAGGAAGTCTGACGTCAAGAATAGAAGTATAGTTTAGATTACGCCAATTAGTGACCAGCAATATATACATTTATATTGTAATATTTTCTATGAGCTGCAACCATTGACTGTATATATAAATGGAGACAGTTAATGTGCTTCCCAATAGGAAGTCGGCGGCTTATTGAATATTGTGGCCCCTCTCTCTGTGACTGCTGTAGTGTGGCTCATCTTTTTGGTCATAATCTACATGATCTGTTTTTTGATTGTTGGGTTTTTGTTTGTTTTTTTTGGCTGTTTTGTTAAAAAAAAAAAAAAATTAAAAATCCTATTTATAATATAGAACCTGGCTCCAGATTCGCTTCTGTAAGCATTAACATCATGAGCCTCATTTGACTGAACGCTGTGGGTGACGTCACACTCATTTAGTCCACGTTTTATACAATCTATAGCTACAGAACATATGCCTGGTGTTTACCTTATGCCTTACTCTTCATCCCCATTTTATGCTAAATGTCTAACACATATGGGCAAAACAACAGGTAATTTACTATAGAGAACAGTTTGATAGGCTAACTAATGTCCTATTGATTGAACCATAAAAACTTATTTTAACAGCTAACAAGTGGCCTCAGTGGCACAGGTTAAACACATAGATTAAACAAGCTCAAGTTCAACATCGCAGAAGTTTTGTGCTTCACTGAACTCAATTTTCTTGGTGTCGGGCTGCACACACTGAGACAGCAGGAGAGCAAGAACAAATGGAAATTTGCATCTGGACATATCACAGTGAGAGGAGCCTCTGACAAGGATAAAAGTACAAACTACAACCTCAACACACACACGCACACACGCACACACACACGCACACACGCACACACACACACACGCACACACACACACACGCACACACGCACACACGCACACGCACACACACACGCACACACGCACACGCGCACACGCACACACACACACACGCACACACGCACACACACACACACACAGCAGTGTCTGACAGTGACTACAGGCAGTGCCCTCTGCGGAGGAGCAGTGACAGTTTGGTCCAGTGCAGAGTCGCCTCTTACACGACACACAAATCCACACTGAGAGGTGATTAGGGCTGTGACAGAGTGCAAGGCCAGCCTTTTGTGCCTCTCACTCCTCCTGCCGCCTCCATCACCAACGCTTGGCCTGAGGTGCCAAGGTCCAGTCACAGGGGCCTCCAGGGGCCAAGAGCCTGTCAGGCAGACACCACTGACAGCCTGTCCCAGACCAGGACTGTCCCAGACCAGGCCTGTCCCAGACCAGGACTGTCCCAGACCAGGGCTGTCTCAAAACAGGGCTGTCCCAGACCAGGTTTGTCCCAGACCAGGTTTGTCCCAGACAAGGTTTGTCCCAGACCAGGACTGTCCCAGATCGAGCCTGTCCCAGACCGGACCTGTCATTGGCCCAGGCAGCCCCCTGCACATGTACACAGTCGGCACAGATACAAACATGTCTTTTTGGTACTTCTTACAATAAATGTGCTGACTCAAACGGTTGTGTCTCCTGTCAGGGGAGGCCACTGGGATTGGAATTGTCAAGGAGACTGCACGAGTGAAAAGGACAAATAAGACTTTAGTTGTCCTTGTAAAAATAAAAAAATGATTTTAAGCTTGAAAATGGGTCAATCCGTGAGATCACTACGTCACCAAGGAGGCATTAGACGGTCCAGACCACAGACCTAAATGGTAGTGGTTGTATGACTATCCTACAATTTTCATTACAGTGAAGTTTAGGATTTGTGGCCATTCATTTAATCAAATGGAGCAATTCTTGTGATCATCACAAACATTTATATCAACATTAATTTGTCATTTTAAGTAGCTGCTACTTTTAGATAAAGTCAAACTGCAGTGATGTTGTTTGATTGGACCTGCACTTTTACACAGTGTGAAACAAATAGTGACTGATAAATGCATTGTTTTTCAGCATTAAAGTGGATTAATCAAAGGAGAAGTCTCTTACAGTGTCAGCAACACTGAAATAACAAAGTCTTATGCAAAGTTAACACAACTACACAAACAACAGAGGCACCCACCGTTCCTCCAGGTGACACCTTAATGAATGCAGACAATGCACTTTGGTCTTGTTAGCGCTTGACTCAACATACACTCATCTGTGAGATTGCAGTGCTTAAGGGGTCACTGTCATTTTCAGGGATGTCCAGTTTAGTGTGGAAGTTCAGGACAAGACATCCAGCCAAATGCATCCTCCTCACTGTCACTGGGGCAGTGAGCGGTGCAGAGCTGTCAGGAAGTTGTCCTTATAGGGGGGCATTCTGAAGCAGAGCAGCTTCTATCTGATTTGAATCACACAGGGACTTCATAAGGAGTGTCTCCAGTCCTGATAGTATTAGCACAGTGAGTTAGCGTGTGCTGCAGACATGCGCTGGCACACAGAGCTAAGCACTGCTCAGTTTCAGCTGAAAGCAGCAGTTAGAACAGACTCTGATGTGATTTGAAGAATAACATAAAGAGACTGTGCTCCTCACTGTGGGTCCTGTGAGAATAACTTATCTGATTTACTCCACATGATTCTTCCTGTCTGTTTACGGGATCTATATGACACATCTGCTAACACAATAGAGCTCATGAAACATGCCTATGTTGTCTATTTCTGAACCCATAACTGACAGTTATAAAGTAAAGGTTTTATATATATATATATATATACACACATACACATACATACATAACATACATACATACATACATATATACATACATACATACATATATACATACATACATACATATATACATACATACATACATATATACATACATACATACATATATACATACATACATACATATATACATACATACATACATATATACATACATACATACATATATACATACATACATACATATACATATTTCTTTCTTTTTCCCTTCCCAGGCTCATGTTTTGCTGTTTAACCTCTCTGAGTGGTCTTCCATGTGTCTGAGGACCCCAGGCCCATCACTCATCACAACTCTGGGCCCTCTCAGGCTGAGCTCTCAGGGCTGTTTTACATCATTATTGTCCTTCTATTAACCTGTGACATTTCCAGCAGCCTCTGCATTAATGTTATATTTTTGTTTTTCAAAGCCCCAGGATGTTTTTTTGTTTGATTGTTTTATGTTTGTTGTGTTTTTTGTTGTTTTATGTTTTAAATGCCCCAGTCCTACTTCTTTCCATTGAACAGGTTCTTAATAAAAATTCCACAGTATTGTATAAATGTTTTGAAGTATGCTTTTAACTTTTCATTTTCATGGAATTACACCGGTGCTTTCCACCCCCATACTGTCACTGTTAATAAAATTTTGCAAGATTATATAATATGTTGTGCATATTTATCTTTTTATCTTATCTTCTTATTTCAGAGATTCTAGTTTTGTGCACTGAGTCACTCTGACTGTTGTTTGTTAACATTTGTAAATAATAGCCCTCATGCATATATGACCACCTCCTGCTGACTGTGTAAGATCAGTGCCTTTACACATTTTGGATTATTAGAATGTATAATGTAAACTCTGTAGATTGGATCTCCTCTAGTATTGTAGAGTAAGCTTATTGTGAGATGTAATCATTTTCATTGATAGAGCCTGGCCCTCATGAATGCAGATGAGACGACCTGTCTGTTCACGGCTGGGGTCATGACCTTTACTTGGCAGAGGGGTCTATACAGGGAACTAGGTCAGGGGAAGGGTTGGGGCTTGGAATAAATTATTCAGTGTAATGGAAAGTGGTGGGAATGCATAGATTACGCTTGACACACTATATCTGCAGGATCTTCAAGAAGAATGTAACTCATTAGAAACAGTGCAAATGGCTGTTCACTTTGCTAATACATATTATACAAAACTCAGAGTCACTTCATAGTTTAACAATTATTCATTCACTCTACCTTTTGGTTGCTGCCTGTTCTGTAGCTATAGCTGCTCCCAAACTGACAATCCTCACACACTGGAATGGAGATTCAAACAGGCAAAGAGTCTCGCTCAAGGCAATGATTTAATTGCACCAATCAGCTTTAACTTTGTGGTTGCTTAAATATAGTCCCTCAAACATTATTTATTATTTTATGCACAGTAAAAGTGACAACACACAGAGCCCATAATGATGTTTTATTTGTGAAATGGTCCAAAAGGGAAAATCTGGGGCCATTAAGTGTCTACATGTATTTATATTGTATTAAATAACAAAGTGTAGCCATCATTCCATTGACCAAAAGTTTTGTCTCTAGTTTCCACTGCAGTCTAAGGAAGTGTAAAGGAAGTATTACTGGTTTGTTTTGGCTGCCTCTCTGCAAGATCCTGAACGTGAGGGAGCAAATCCGCCATTATAAATAAAGGCTCAGCTAACTGCTACTGTTGGCTCAGACCTCGGCGCTGCACTCGCTGGCAACCAGAGCAGCACTTAAAGGAGATGATCCCACAAGCTCCAGGCTCACTCTGCCAGTGGTTTTCAGAGGGATTGAGACATCATGCAGAGAAAATGTATGGATGTAACGTCACTGTCTTATACACTAACGGCTTTGAAACTGATTCAGAAACAGGCTATTTTTGTACAGTTGCGTAATTAAATGGAAAATGAAACAACCAATACACAGCAAAAAGTAAGTCTGGATGAATCAAATTAAGAACATTTCACTTGATTTCCCTAGATTTGACTTGACAAGTACAATTATTTACCAATGGAATAAGGTAAATAAGATGTATTTTCATATTTTAAGTAAAAAAGTCAAGTCTTGTTCTATTGGTAGATAATTGTATCTGGATTTTGTGAAATTTACTGACATCCAGATAACATTTTCTTAATTCATGTCATTTTGATTTTAGTTTTTGCAGTGTATATCATGAATTGATATTTTTAGAATTACATTTTGACACAGTAATTTAATACAAGCTCTCCAAGTCTCTTAGAGAAAAAAAAGCATTGTAACATAGTATGACTCCAGGGAGTCCCGATGCTAATTAAAGCAAGAATAATATTTATATTAGAGCTGGCAGGGTTTGATTGCAATCAGCAGCCTTAACTGTACAATATTAGGGTTCATTTGCCTCACGCTGCTATTTCTGCAAGCTGCTTCTAAGGCTTAACTCTGGGCTGCCATATTGAAAGAACCATCACCAGTCACAGAATATGCACCTGGGGATCGAAGGCTGGCTTATGTGTTTCCAATAAAACAGGCAAGTGGTGGCTCTGCTATAATGGTTACACCACTCACACCAGAGCAGGGCTTTTCAAAGTTTTACCACCAAGTATCTCCTAAGAAAATATTTAACCTTAATCATGTCTAGACTAGGACTAAACCGGGTCTAAAACAGAACTACACCTACACAGAGGTCCAGCTTTTTTAGATTTTGTATTTTCATATTTTAAGTAAAAAAGTCAAGTCTTGTTCTATTGGTAGATAATTGTATCTGGATTTTGTGAAATTTACTGACATCCAGATAACATTTTCTTAATTCATGTCATTTTGATTTTAGTTTTTGCAGTGTATATCATGAATTGATATTTTTAGAATTACATTTTGACACAGTAATTTAATACAAGCTCTCCAAGTCTCTTAGAGAAAAAAAAGCATTGTAACATAGTATGACTCCAGGGAGTCCCGATGCTAATTAAAGCAAGAATAATATTTATATTAGAGCTGGCAGGGTTTGATTGCAATCAGCAGCCTTAACTGTACAATATTAGGGTTCATTTGCCTCACGCTGCTATTTCTGCAAGCTGCTTCTAAGGCTTAACTCTGGGCTGCCATATTGAAAGAACCATCACCAGTCACAGAATATGCACCTGGGGATCGAAGGCTGGCTTATGTGTTTCCAATAAAACAGGCAAGTGGTGGCTCTGCTATAATGGTTACACCACTCACACCAGAGCAGGGCTTTTCAAAGTTTTAACCAAGTATCTTACACCACTCACACCAGAGCAGGGCTTTTCAAAGTTTTACCACCAAGTATCTCCTAAGAAAATATTTAACCTTAATCATGTCTAGACTAGGACTAAACCGGGTCTAAAACAGAACTACACCTACACAGAGGTCCAGCTTTTTTAGATTTTGATACTACAGCTTTAAGTATCTGCAAATACTGATATCAACCGATGACAGACTGAAGACAGCATTTATTTCCTTTTAACAAAAAATGAATCCAAACACTAGTTAAAAAATTATTACATCAGTTTATATGCCAAACTTGAATAGTGCCTGAAGCGATATTTGGAAGTTGACATCTGATCCAGCAAATTTTTCAGTATTGGAGCTGATATCTGATAGTAGAATCGGATTGGTACATCCCTAAGTACATTGCTGTTGTGCTTAGTTAGTGTGTTGTTTATGTGTAATAGACTCTACGCTCTACTACAACAACCTCATTTCCCCAGTAGTGCAATATTTTAAGAATCCAATTTTCACTGAGCTTTAACTGTGCGACTGTTGCAAAGAACAAGTGCTCCAAATCCTGTTTTGCTTTTTGTGACCACAGTAAATGCCTTGACAGGGTCGGCTTTAATCCTGATTGTTTGTGTGAACTGAATACAGCAGCAATTATAAAAGAAGTGTAGGTGAGGAGTGGAGAAACAGACCTTGAAAACCACAAAAGAACGTGCCCATTGTGAGAATTACTTTCAAACACATAAACATATGGATACAAAGCACATGGAAAATCATGAGAAATGCTATGGGCAAGTGAAGTCAACATAAATGCAATGTTTTTTCGCGATTTTATTTTACAGCTTCATCACATGCCCCATTGCATTGATGCTACGATACAGGTAAAATAGACAGTCGGATTCTTATCTGATGTGACCTCTGTAAGTTGGCATAAAGAGGCTATTTCTGTGCACACTTCCATATCTAATGCACAGCAGAGGGACTCTCACATGGGCTGCCAATGACATCATACAGAGTGAAAGATCTGTTTGTATTGCCATGTACAGTGTAAGTGCTTGGAGCTATGGGGAGAGTTGTGCTTTAGCAGTGGAAAATCATATTCATAGAAGTGTAATGTGGTGTAAGCAGTGCCATAGTATTTCCTGTTATTGTAGAGCCCAGTGCGCCATAAATCATATTGGATCTTTAGAGTCGATCACAGAGAACTCAAATGGATTTAAGTGTTTAGATGACTGCATGTGTGGGGAATGTATTTAGCGCATTCTTGGGACTAAAATCTGT
>KN507421.1:6196-21350 GCA_000787155.1 Scartelaos histophorus | reverse complement strand
AAAAAAAAACACATCATTTCTGCGATTCTAACTCCCACAGATAAATGTTGTTGTGTCCTTGGGCAAGACACTTAATCCACCTCGCCCCTAGCATTTTAACTTTTGAGAGATTGGCGTTTCTAGAGCTGAAATTATATGATTATGAATTATACAATATTTTTTTAAAAACATAATTGCTGCGATTCTAACTCCCACAGATGAATACTGTTGTGTCCTTGGGCAAGACACTTAATCCACCTCGCCCCTAGCATTTTAACTTTGGAGAGAGATGGGCGATTCTAGAGCTGGAATTATATGATTATGAATTATACAATATTTTTTTAAAAACATAATTGCTGCGATTCTAACTCCCACAGATGAATACTGTTGTGTCCTTGGGCAAGACACTTAATCCACCTCGCCCCTAGCATTTTAACTTTGGAGAGAGATGGGCGATTCTAGAGCTGGAATTATATGATTATGAATTATACGATATTAAAAAAAAAACATCATTGCTGCGACTCTAGCTCCCACAGATGAATGTTGTTGTGTCCTTGGGCAAGACACTTAATCCACTTCGCCCCTAGCATTTTAACTTTTGAGAGAGATTGGCAATTCTAGAGCTGAAATTATATGATTATGAAAAAAAAAAACACATCATTTCTGCGATTATAACTCCCACAGATGAATATTTTTGTGTCCTTGGGCAAGACTCTTAATCCACCTCACCCCTAGCATTTGAACTTTTGAGAAAGATTGCCGATTCTAGAGCTGAAATTATATGATTATGAATTACACGATATTTAAAAAAAAATATCAATGCTGCGATTCTAACACAGATGAATGTTGTTGTGTCCTTGGGCAAGACACTTAATCCACCTCACCCCTAGCGTCTGCGTACTGCTGTATGAATGTGTTTCTTGTTGTAAAGCGCTTTAAGTGTCTCGAAGGTGGAAAAGCGCTGTATAAAAATGTGACCGTTTACTGTACTTGATTCATGTGAAGGTGTAGAGAGTTTAAAAACACAGTGGAGCAGAGTGTTTTCTGTTTAAGCAAAGAACTCGGCGTAAATATGCAGGGTTTGTGCGTTAAACGCGTGTAAATGAAACAAAACACAACTCCAGGTCTGTTTCTGAGGAGGCTACAATATTCTAACATGGCACAACACTCACAAGAGTAAATTCTGCGTAATATTGGCACTTAAGCCAAGTTAAGTTTTCTCGTGCGTATTATCGGAATCACACATGGGTTACAAGTGGCCTCTGTAACATATATCAAAACACATCATTTCTGCGATTATAACTCCCACAGATGAATATTTTTGTGTCCTTGGGCAAGACTCTTAATCCACCTCACCCCTAGCATTTGAACTTTTGAGAAAGATTGGCGATTCTAGAGCTGAAATTATATGATTATGAATTACACGATATTTAAAAAAAAATATCAATGCTGCGATTCTAACACAGATGAATGTTGTTGTGTCCTTGGGCAAGACACTTAATCCACCTCACCCCTAGCGTCTGCGTACTGCTGTATGAATGTGTTTCTTGTTGTAAAGCGCTTTAAGTGTCTCGAAGGTGGAAAAGCGCTGTATAAAAATGTGACCGTTTACTGTACTTGATTCATGTGAAGGTGTAGAGAGTTTAAAAACACAGTGGAGCAGAGTGTTTTCTGTTTAAGCAAAGAACTCGGCGTAAATATGCAGGGTTTGTGCGTTAAACGCGTGTAAATGAAACAAAACACAACTCCAGGTCTGTTTCTGAGGAGGCTACAATATTCTAACATGGCACAACACTCACAAGAGTAAATTCTGCGTAATATTGGCACTTAAGCCAAGTTAAGTTTTCTCGTGCGTATTATCGGAATCACACATGGGTTACAAGTGGCCTCTGTAACATATATCAAAGGATTTATCTTCATTTCTTCGCCTGTATGTTAAGTAAGTGAGATATATAGTGCTCGCCTCTGCCATCCACCTGCAACATCTGGGGCTACTGGACTATTCTTGGCAAACCCCTCACATCTGGATCTGATGGGAGATGCTTCGCAGTTTTCATGTCTGTCCAGCTCCAGCTAGACCTGATTCGAATCGAGTCTTCTTAATCCCCCGATCTGACAATGATAATGATAATTACTGAAGGAAATGCCGGACCTCCTGTTTAGTTTTGTTTTTTTTCCATTAGGGGGTTCCCAGTGGAAAGAAGTTCACTGGGCAGGTGACATCATGTAAAGAAAGTTATAGCGTTGGATCTTTTAAATCTGGACCTTATTTGAACCCTCGGCAATAAGGCGTGGTTACGTTAAAGGCGTATGGTGTAACTTTTCTGGTGGAGGGCCTGTCAGATGTTTTTCTCTGGGGAGATGTTATTGTTTTGTCTGGAATGTTTCACAGTGTGGCATTAAGCCTTTCTATCTTCATGGAGACCAAACCAGACCCCGCACACTTTCAGGACGCTTTTGCACCGCTAGTTTGATTATTTGGTTAGCACCAGGCATAAAATTATTATGATGTAGCATATAGAGCACAGCGGAGTCGACGTGCACGTGGCTCGGGGGTGCTGAGCCTCTCCTGCACACCAGACCTCTCGGAAGCCTTCCCGCTGAGCCACACTCCAGGGTCTGGGGGTATGGGCTGTGTGGGCTGAACCCTGTCCCCCACACTCAAGCTTATTGAGACACTAAACTCGATACTCGATACTTATTTCGATACAACAACAACCACCAACAACTACAACAACCACCAATCATGTAAAGAAAGTTATAGCGTTGGATCTTTTAAATCTGGACCTTATTTGAACCCTCGGCAATAAGGCGTGGTTACGTTAAAGGCGTATGGTGTAACTTTTCTGGTGGAGGGCCTGTCAGATGTTTTTCTCTGGGGAGATGTTATTGTTTTGTCTGGAATGTTTCACAGTGTGGCATTAAGCCTTTCTATCTTCATGGAGACCAAACCAGACCCCGCACACTTTCAGGACGCTTTTGCACCGCTAGTTTGATTATTTGGTTAGCACCAGGCATAAAATTATTATGATGTAGCATATAGAGCACAGCGGAGTCGACGTGCACGTGGCTCGGGGGTGCTGAGCCTCTCCTGCACACCAGACCTCTCGGAAGCCTTCCCGCTGAGCCACACTCCAGGGTCTGGGGGTATGGGCTGTGTGGGCTGAACCCTGTCCCCCACACTCAAGCTTATTGAGACACTAAACTCGATACTCGATACTTATTTCGATACAACAACAACCACCAACAACTACAACAACCACCAACAAACAACAGCAACAACAAACAACAACTACAACCACCAACAAACAACAACACCAACAACCACCAACAACTACAACAACCAACAACTCCAACAACAACCAACAAACAACAGCAACAACCACAACAACCACCAACAAACAACAGCAACAACAAACAACAACAACAAACAAAAACCACCAACAACTACAACTAACAACAACCACCAACACACAACAACTGCAACCACCAACAAACAACTACAACAACCACCAACAAACAGCAACAACCACCAACAACTACAACAAACAACAACTATAACAACCAACAACTACAACAACCAACAATCACCAACAACTAACAACAACAACACACAACCACCAACAACTACAACAACAACTACTACAACAACAACCAACAACACACAACAACTACAACAACCACCAACAGACAACAGCAACAACCACCAACTATAACAACCAACAACCAACAACCAACAACAACTACAACAACTACAACAACAACTACTACAACAACAACAAAAAAACTACAACAACCAACAACACACAACAACTACAACAACCACCAACAACTACAGCAACCAACATCACCAACAAGCACCAGCAAACAACAGCAACAACAAACAACCACCACCAACAACAACAACAACAACTAACAACAACAACACACAACAAACAACAACACACAACCACCAACAACTACAACAACCAACAACACACAACCACAACCAACAACCACCACCTCCAGCAGACACGTCTTCCCAAACCCTGCCAAAGAGCCTCATTGGCCTGAGGAGCTCTCTTTGCAAACCATTGGACCCAACCCCAGCCCCCGTTGCCCCATCACACCCTTGAAATTGAAGATCGGGGGTTAGATCCAATCAAACTATTCCAAATGCACTGGTGCATCAGCCCAGCACCAGGAATAGTTCGATTGGACCTTCTGTCTATTGTCTGGACCTGAGTTTGCGTTCACACCAGAGGGATTGCACCAGAGTTTGGCATTTCATGCGGAATCAAGCGGACCAAGACCGGCTCTATTTTGAGGTCTCATCCGCTTGATTTAGTGCGGATCTGAGTGCGATTGATGATTTCACAACAATGAAAATTAACCAAACTAAGAGCATTTGGTTTGAATGGAACATCTGGTGTGAAGCAAGCGCCGTCGATGTGGAAGCACCCTCAGAATGCCCGTTTTTCTAGGTGTTTTTGAGCTATAAAAGTTGCATCGTGCAACTTTACATATGGGCTAAATATATACCTAAAGGTGCATTATGTAACATTTTGGTTGGGGGTTCGGCACCTGCTTGTTTCTATGGAGATGTCATAGCTCTGTGTTCAAATGTTCCACAGTATGACACTAAAAAGTTCTACTTTACATTTATTCAATTACAGATGTTTTTATAGTTCAAAAACACCTAGAAATATAGACATTCTGATTGTGAGCGGGGTCGCCTCTCCACAGATCTGACCTTTAACTTGGTCAGGTTTGGTCTCCATAAAGATAGAAAGGTTTAATACCAAAATTGCGAAACATTCCAGACGAAGCAATATAACATAGAAAAGCATTTGACCAACCCTCCACCGGAAAAGTTACACAATGCACCTTTAAAAGAAGTGAAAATCTGCCCGCCAGCTGCCATGGAGGGTTCAGGAGGATCAGAGGGAGTCGGTGGTGACAGAAAATTTATTGAGGCAATCACGAAACTCAGATGTGACTGAAGCTCGATTGATTTAAAAGCCTTGTACCCGACTTTTTTCCCCCTCTGTTTTTCGGCTAAATTTGTCATGCCCTGGTACAGATATATTTTATAAGCAGCTCTTGAAGTCCAAATAAATCCGCCGCGTGCTTGCTGTATGCGTATAATTAGGAAGCATTTTATTGGGTGATAATCAGGAAGTGCATGTTAGCTTGCTAGTTAACATTAGCTTCACCGTTATGGCAAACTACTCTCAGGAAATTGTGAAAAGTGGTTTTAAACTCAATGCAGAGAATAATTTAATATAAAAACGCATAAGGTAAATGAGGATTAACCACTGTAAACCGTTTTAACAGTTTTATTTTTCACATTTTGAAATAAAAATCAGGTACACCGTCCACTGTAGCGACAGTAATGGAGCCGGTGGTACACGAAGGGCCTCCAGAATAGTTGTGGATTTTTCGTAATAGTCCATACTTCATTGTTATCAGCGCATACATCTCTGCTAAGTCGTCTTTACTGTGTGCGAGAGAACAAATGTGTGTCTGTTTAGTTTCACTCCTGCCAGTCGAGGAGACACCAGACTACAAAAAAAATACTTCTTCCTCCATCACTGCCCCCTTGTACTTACAGGGGGCTGGGTATTTCTTGTTGTTTTGGACTCTGAAGCGTCTTACCAATGTGGGAAAGTTTTAATTTTACTTTTACTTGTACATATACATTTCTAGTTCAATGACATATAAGGATTTTCAACAAGCAAATTTTAAAATGTTGTTTCTATTAAACTTTTGGGATAAATCTGTATTTGACATTCATATTAAGTTTTTTTTTAAACCTTTTTAGTGTTTTTTTATGTACATGAATTGACTACGACCTTAAAAAATGTCATGTGGTGTAATGAGAATAACCTTAAAATTGTTCGGTTGGGATTTTAATCTAAATTCTGAGTCATATGAACATGATATTGATATATGAAAACACAAAAATGTGAAAAAATGGACACGCTCGGACAATATTTGTTTGAATATTATGAGGGAAATATCTACCTGTATTCAAGAAAGTTGAAATTTCACTTCAGAAAATATGCCAAAAATGAAATAAAATCAATTTGATTAGATTTATATTAAATTTTCAGTTAAAAAATCATCATTTAATGGCATTTTAACACTTAAAAGTACAAAAAACGCAGAAGAAAATGCAGAATAACTAATGATTTCTGAAAAAATGATTTGGTTTCATGGAGGTCAGAGGTACTACTATGAAATTTGAACTTTTTTACTGAAGAAATTGCAATTGGACACACGTCATGTCACTGACCCACGTATAAATGTGCCTTAATGACCATTTGTTAATATTTTTTGTTATTACCATTTATTAGGGATGGGACGAGGCACAATTTTCATGAGACATAATTTGTAATAAATAATAATAATAACGTAGTGCAGTCCATTTTGCAATTTTATATAATACCTTAGTAGTTATAATACATTGCTTTTCTGAACTGCAGCTTCTTATATTGTTCCAACTCTGAACTCTTTTTCTGTCCAAACCAAAAGTAAATTCAGAAAAAAAAAAAAAAAATTCATGTAGCACGTTTATACTTATATTTTTTCTCTTTGTTATTATAAAATATTGCGATGTGTGAGCTAAATAATTTATTTTGTGGATCTATAAAGTCTAACTAGCTGCCTTATTTACGAATCCCATGAGCTAAATATGCTTTATTTAGAATTACAACTCAGTGGAACCTAAAAAAAACCCTAAAACTAGCTAGTTATACATAATTGTTGACTAAAGGCGTAACATTTTACCATCGGTCCGCTTAAAAGCAAAGTTAAAGCTGGGAGACTTGTATTTTTTTATTCAAACAACCTTTTTTATTTACTCAGACGCAATATTTATCACGGCTTCTGGGTCCGATCGCAAAAAACAGCAGTTTACAGGGTAATTATTGTCTATGAGCTTGTAAAGTAAGGCTCTGTGTTCAATCCTCAAAACATTTATATGGATTTATTCTAGCATAATGGCGTTGCATCCACGTTTTACCTTCATCCGTGTGTTTCGGTCATAAAGTTGCGGTTTGTTCGCCCACTTATATTAATTACAAATTGTGCAGCACGTCCTGGAGTAAAAATGTAAAAACTCCTCTGCTCTGACAGCGCCCTCCGATGGCCCGATATGGAACTTAAATTGTAAAAGCCATATCAGAAAATCAAAATGTCAGCTTTTAAAAACAATTTCTACATCAGTGAAGAGCTTCCTGCGGCCAAAAGGCGACTAGTGGCCACAGGAATGTCCCCAACCGAGTGCGAGTTATTTTATTTACCTCTCACTTCATATATTTGATGTCTTCCGTATGTATATAAAACGCAGAAAGTTGTAAAAAAATAAGGAAAAAACAACACTGAATGAGATGCTGTGTCCAAACTTTTGACTTATAATATATGTCACAATGATAAATATACATTACCTAAAGTTATAGCGATATATAAATACAAAAAGGCGCATATCTCGCTGTTTTCTGATCTACGTTATAAAAAACATACCTGGAAACACCTTGTGATGTCACATGGTAATACAGGAAGTGCTCTACTGTGTTTTTAAACTCCACACACGATCACTAGAGTCATTTGGATGATTTCAGCTCTGGAATTGCTCATCTCAACTCAACTAAAGGTTAAAAGTAGCGGTTAAAACACAACTCCAGGTTTGTTTCGGCGAAGTAACGACATAATAACGTGACTTAAAGCGAAAAGTGTAACATAGGAGATTTGATTTAAATTTTTTTTTGTTTTTTAACCCCACAGACCACTGCCTCGTGGCTCCGCTGGGCGAGTGGAGCGAGTGGAGCGTTTGCCAGCGCGAGGGGGCCACCTGCGGGTACAAATGGGGCCGACAGAGCAGGACCCGGGGCACGTCCGACAACCACACCACCTCCTTCTGCCCCCTACAGGCCGAGACGCAGAGGTGCAGGATGAGAAAGAGATGCACGCCGCCCAAGAAAGGTAAGACCGAGCGACTCCGGAGAAAACAGCTCCGACAAAGACGCATTTTAGAGGTTTATTTGGTTAAACGCGATGTGACGGTGCGATGGAGGATTTGCCACTTGCTTGTCTCCATGGAGATAGAATGTTCCACAGTATAACACTGGCCACGTTGACATGATGTTTTTACTTCCGATTTTAATTATTCTCCTTCAAGTTTACATAGAAATAATAATTCAGAATTAAGTTCACATGGAAAACACGTTAAATCGGCTTTATTGCCGCGGGAAGGTTCTGATTGGACAGAACGAACGCATTTACGTCGACAGAAGAAATCACACAATCAGCTGCTAACGGCGTTTCGCTTTTTCTTTCCGCTTTTGCTGTTTTCTGCCATTCGCTCTTTTCATTATCTGTAGTTGTTCCAATGCACTTAATAGAAAAAGTTGCTCCGGGCGTCTTTCTGCAGAGCGTCATCATGACCCTAATTAATTTTTTAAGCAGAATAAATGTTTACATGGTCGTGGAATAAATAAAATCGGTTTTAACATCGGAATAAAACACCCATTTAAATCGGAAAAAAGTCCAAATATGTTGAATTTTTGAATAATCATCAGGAATTAAGTGTTTATATGGTCTTTTTAAAGCAGAATTAACTTTTATTCTGAATTAAATCATTTCTAATCGGGGCAATTGTGAAGCAAAATGGACTCTTGCAAGATTTTAATCCATGTTATAATGTTAATACCGCAAAAAACATACCTGGAGTTGTGTTTTGTTTCGTTCACACATTGGAGTAGCCATTTATTATTAGTCCGTTTACATCTTCAGAAACCGAAATGGCCCGTTCCACCTTGTGATGTTACGAAGAGGTCGTTTTCAAAGCACAGATCAGAAAACGGCGTAATATAATATAATATGGGCCCTTTAAAGGTACATACGTCCTGTTGGTTATCTAATCTCCAGTGCCCCAAATAAACTTGTGTGTGTTTCTAATGAGGTTCTGTCTGACATGGCCGATCACCGGGTTTATTTGCGAGCTTCTGTTGCCGTGCCAACATCTGCACGGCGTCGGCTCTAGGCTGACACGAGGGCCAGATTTATAATGCCAAGTGGGAGAAATTGTACCCCATAAAAAGATTCCAACATGTGCTACTTCCAATTAACACTTGTAAGACCCGTTTTAAAGACTCTGGCTGTTCAGAAGATAAGGATTATAAACGCAAAAACATTTAATGCGTATTTTCAATGTTTTTAAATATATGATTTGGGAAAAGCGTAAGGATTTTGTCATTTAAATTGACGATTTTTTACGCAAATTTAACTCTTGTGAGCTTCGAGACGTGTTACCTCATCGAAAACCTGCCTGGAGTTGTGTTTTGTTTCATTCCTTTATTGTTAGTCTACATCTCTAAAGCTCATTATGCTCTGTTCCACTTTGTGATGTCATGAAGCTGTAATTTTCAAGTTAACAGCTACTTTTTTATCTTTAGTTCAGTAGAAATTTGCAATTCCAGCCAAACACAGTGAAGCACTTAGTTTAGTTTTGTTTAGTTTTTGTGTTTATTTATCAGGGAAAAAATAAATTAATTAAATATAAAGTCTTGATCTGTTTCTATACATTCTGTGAAAATTTGAAAATTGCCAAAAATATTGACATGCAAAATTACATCACATTTTTTGGGACCCCCTGTTTAATATTCTAAACTTAAATAAAAAGAAATAAAGTGAACTCTCATTTCGACACCTTCCTAAAATAATCGCATAAGTCATTTTTTCAGGTTTTTCAGGAAACACAAAAAACTCCCCCCAAAATTGAAATTATGGCATTTTTGGCCTAAGAAAAGCTTAGGCAAAAAGTGACTTAGGCGATTATTTTAGGAAGGTGACGCTTTTGTAACATACTGATATTACAGTTACAGTCTTAACTTTATAACTGGCCCCTTTGATGATGACCGTGATCCAAATGTGGCGGTTGTTGAAAAAAAGTTTCGTGCCCCTGATTTACACAAAAGGTCATATGTTTGTGGCAGGTTATAGAAAAATTGGTCATTTCCACCTTTAGTCCTTGGACAGGTCGATGTCATATGTGGCGTACATGCCAATAAAATAACAAATCATTCATCCAGTCAACCAATATGTAAAACTACCATAATTTCCTGATTATAACGCGCACCTGAATATAAGCCACATCAACAACATTTTGACTAAATTTTAGAATTGTTCATATATAAGCCGCACCTGACTATAAGCCGCAGGTGTCCACTTCTTCAAGAACGTTTTCAAGTTTGCTCCGTCTTTTTGCATTGAGTCAGTTGAGTTGAGTCGCCTCCGTCTCGACTCACTGATGCAGAGTTTACAGCAGCAGCTCTACGTCCTTCTTCAGATCAGTCGCCTTTAAATTAAAAGCTGCATCATCTGCGTTTCTTCGTGTGTTTTCCATGAGGAGGGCGTGTGCATGAAGCGTAAAATAACTGTTCAAAACCCAATCAAACGAGCGTCTTCCTCTGCACATTCCCCCTGTCTCTCCCCGTCTCTACTGCACATGTCTCCTGCACAAAGAGACGCTGTCGGGTCTTGGATCTCGTCGGAGTCTCGTAGGATTTCAACAGATTTCAGACTCTCCCGGGGGCAGGTTATGGATCAGGTCTGAGTGGACGTTCGGCGACTGAAGTTTGAGACGTTTCTTCTTGTCGTTTAGGCCTCGGCTGCATTTAACGCACACAGTTAAGACGACGTGTCCACCTCACTAATGTTCATTTAGCGTCATCACTTATTTTATCACAAGGGAATAAAGTGTTCTCGTGCTAACGGCATCGCTCGCTAACGCTGCAACTTCATTTTAACCCTAGATGGCCGCACAGCTCAAAGTGCATGAATAAAGTAGTGGCTTATAGTCCGGAAATTACGGTAGTTTAATTCAGTCTCACTTATCACATCCATACACATATTTACTTTCTGTATTAGATGACACAAACTTTTTGGGATTTAAGAGAATAACTCAGCCTAATTATACAGGGTTTCTGTGTTAAACATGTGTGAATAAACCAAAAAAAAAAAAAAAAGGAAGCAACATTATAACGCAGATCAGAAAATATAGTACTATGGGCCCTTTATAGTTCTGCAGCTGGTCCAATTCCGACGAGGATTTTGTTTACTCGTACATTTATAAGCAGTCTGAATACAGATTTCATTCTTGTGGTCGGGAGTTTGTGCCCGCTGTGCAAAATTGGACGTATGATATGCTTTGTGAAAAATTCAAAGCATCAACTCTCCAAAACTCGTGCCAACGGTTTTACAGCCAATTCTGAGCCAAGGCGAGTCGTACTTGTCCAAAGAACGAGATGCTTGGTTGAGGTTTACAATCACTTAGTCTTTTTGACGAACGTTGCTGCATAGACCAGAGGTGTGTAGTTATATTTACTTGAGTAACTTCAAGCAGCGTATTTTTACTCATGCTTCAGTAATTGTTTTATTTAATGGACTTATATTATGAAAAAAATGATTCTTTAAACCTTTATAATGTCGTTCCCTCATCAAAAACATAACAGTCATGTTTTTTTTTCATTCACATGTTTGAAAAGTCCTTTAATATTAGTTTGTCTGCATTTCAAAAGCTCATTCATTTTAAAGTTAAGTGTTACCTTTACCTTTTGTTTAGCAGTAAATCTAGAAGCGATCAAAGTTTTAAGTTGACAATTTAAAGAGGTTCGAACATTTGTGTTTCTTGCGTCGCTCTCTCGGATATGATTTAGTTATTTGGCTTTGAAGACGACAGTGTTAGAACAGCAGGAGTCATATCATTTTTGAACTCTGGAGCAGCTCTGGGCATTGCTGGTGTTCTAGGGTTCAGGGGAGTTTGCCAAGTCAGTCCACATATGTTTTATGGATCTGCAGAAGGAATCTACAGGATTTACCTTGATGTTTTGTAGATGCTGTTGACCAGGTGACTTCGTGGAGCCAAGATGCACCGTATGGTCAACTTCTTGGTCTAAATATCAGTATTTGAATTCACTTTTCCACTGCTCTGGGAGATACTCTAGTCCCTGTGGAGCTCTTTTGCACAGATATAATTACTGTCAGGATGTGATTGCTCCAAATCCAGGGAGCAGGACCGTGCTACATGAGTAATTGACTAAATTAAATGACCTTTCTTGTAATTGTGTGTCATTTGGATTGGAAAATATAATATCTTTTGTTTTGGACCGAGTGCCGTGCATTAAAAGGGAAACTATTATCTGTTGCAAACATGTGTTTTCTTTTGAGAAGCACGTTGGCTCAACATGAAAGTTGTTATAACTGTAAATACAATGGTTTATCTTGGTGAGAAACTATGATTTCCTGTTTATATTTATGCTGTCTCTCTTGTGCAAACACTGCCATGCATCCTTCTTCAGTACATTAAAGTGGATACAGATACCTGCTGCAGTAGAGTACAGCAGGTATGAGCAGGACAGAAAAGTAAAAGTATTTTTATTATAGTTTGAGACCTGAGTTTATTTTTTAACATTTTCATAGTTTGAGCACATAAAAATATCCAAATATAATCAGCTAGAAAAAAAAAATCACAAATCTTTATCCAAAACCACATTTGAAGTTTTAATAGACCTGAAAATCTGCGCAAAGTACTTTTACTTTTTACACTAGAGTACAACAGGTATGAGCAGGACAGAAAAGTAAAAGTATTTTTATTATAGCTTGAGACCTGCTGAAAACCCTGGGTTTATTTTTTTAACATTTTCATAGTTTGAGCACATAAAAATATCCAAATATAATCAGCTAGAAAAAAAAAATCACAAATCTTTATCCAAAACCACATTTGAAGTTTTAATAGACCTGAAAATCTGCGCAAAGTACTTTTACTTTTTACACTAGAGTACAACAGGTATGAGCAGGACAGAAAAGTAAAAGTATTTTTATTATAGCTTGAGACCTGCTGAAAACCCTGGGTTTATTTTTTTAACATTTTCATAGTTTGAGCACATAAAAATATCCAAATATAATCAGCTAGAAAAAAAAAATCACAAATCTTTATCCAAAACCACATTTGAAGTTTTAATAGACCTCAAAGTCTGCACAAAGTACTTTTACTTTTTACACTTTAAGCACATTTTTAAAACATTTACTTAAATACTTTTACTTGAGAAGACTGAGAGTATTTTTTGCTTTTGTATCTGTACTTTTACTTAAATAACAAAATCAAGTACTTCTTTCTACTACTGTTTCAGACTGTACCCGTCCACCCTGCAGTATCCACAGTCGGGCTGGACTATAAATCGATCTGGGGGTTGTGATCCTGTCATTTCTAATCACCAGGGAGAGTGGTTGGGTTTTTGAATCATGAGGTCTACAGCCAGTCTTCTGTCAGTAAAAGTATGCGGTTTGGAGCAGAGTTTAGACTAATTTAACTCACAAATCCTGCATATTTAAGCTGACTTTTTCCTCTCAAACAGAAAACACTCTGTTCTACCTTGTGAGTCAGGAAGTGCTTCATACCGTTTTAAACTCCATACAAAAGGTAAAATGTAGCTGTAAACTTGAAAACTACTGCTTCATGACATCACAAGGTGGAACAGAGCATTTGTGAATGAAACAAAACACAACTCGAGGTCTGTTTTTGAGGAGGTAACAACAGTATAACATGGCTTAAAGCTCCAAGAGTCAATTGTGCCTAATATAGGACCTATAATGTATTATTGCTTTTTTTAGTTTTGTTTTTGAGAAGACTAAACCTAATCAAATCAAATAAAAACATCAAGAGTGATCAATATGAGGGGAAAAAGGTGATTTACTCTTTTTCTCATATCACCCAGCCCTTATTTAAAGTACACATTAAAGGCGCACTGTGTAACTTTTTGGTTGGGCGTCCGTCACCTGCTTGTTTTGTATGGAAATGTCTTAAATGTTCCACAATATGACATTAAACAGCTCTAAGATATAAGATAAAATATGCCTTTATTAGTCCCACAGTGGGGAAATTCCAGTGTTGCAACGCACAGTTCAAGAACAGCAGGAAAATGGAAACCTGCAATAAAACAAGATAATAGATACTGGCACTGTTTCGGTGGAGCAAAAATATAAAATACCAAAACTATTATGTACAATAAAAGTAAAACATCTCAGTAAAGTGACTTCAGTATATTATAATGTGGTTTACAGTAATATGATATGTTTATGTGCAGCAGCATTAGAAAGGATAAATATCAGTAGAGTGAATACCTTATATTTATTCAACTAATTAAGAACATTTTACTTTATTTGAGTAGATTCAACTTGGCAAGTAAAATTATCTACCAGTGGAACAATGGTTCTACTAAATTCAAGCAACAACTGATTTTGTTTCTTATTTTAAATGCAAAGAGTTATTATTTTAAAAGGAGCAAGATGGACTTTCATATTTTAAGTACAAAAATTCTCATTCAATTGGCAGATAATTTAGCTTAAAGTGAAATTTACTCAAATCTTAATAAAACTTTCTAAATTCAAGTCATCTTAACATGGCTAGATTTAAGTTTTTGCGTGGATGTATTTGCCAAAAATACATAGAAAAACAGGTATTCTGTGAGCGGGGTCGCCTCTCCACAGATCTGACCTGTAACTTAGTCTGGTTTGGTCTCCATGAAGATAGAAAGGTTTAAAAATACTGTGAAATATTCTAGACAAACCAATAACTTATCCAAGGAGAAAAGCGTTTCACGGACCCTCCACCGGAAACGTTGCACGATGCATTTTTAAAGCTTGGATTTTTTTTTTTGGATTGACGGTTTTAGAAATGTAGTGCTGCCCAAACATAGGCCCGAGGGTTGGTTTTGCGATGCTGGGAGAAGAGATTGGAAATGGAGAACGGAGCTGGAGATGGACATTTCGATAAGTGCGTCCTCCCTCGACCCTCGCGTCCATCATGACTTAAAAAGGACTGCGTGTTTTCAAAATGGCTTCCCCTCTTTCCATCGGATAACATCTCGAATCATATCACCTCTACATGCATCTGCGGGCCTACCAGGCCCGGTGGAAATAACGATAACGAAATGGGGCTCATGTGGGCTGAATTAATAGAGGAATCACTGTGAAGTTATGGCGAATGTTTTGACACTTTGGTCTCCACTTTCCATTCCAGCTGTGAAGTCGTAAAAACAATGATCCATTAGTTACAGTGGAGATTCAGTAAAGTCATAAATACTAGCGCTCAAAAGATCGAATTTTTACTTTCTTTTTTCTTTCGAGTTATGTC
>JACN01090174.1:0-11623 GCA_000787155.1 Scartelaos histophorus | reverse complement strand
ACCGAGAGTCGCATTCGCACGGGATTACCTTTACCATTACCATTACTTCACTCCATGTCACCCCATAAAACTAATCCCGTCCGAATAGGGCTAAAGCAAAGACATCTAAAGCATCTAGAGTACAGTCAAAAACGCATTAGAAACCCGCTCTCCTGTACCTGGCTGTAGTTCTTTCACATGCAAATAAGAACGGTCCGCCTGCTGTGCTCAGAAACCTGCTGTTTATAATGTGTAGTCTTGGACCTGACATTTTCTTCAAATCAACAGCCTCCCACCGCCACAAGCACTGCTCATAATAATTACTGTTATCTTCAATTTCTCCAAAGTATCATTTTTACCACGGTCTGGACCAGAGCCATCCCAAAAGAAGCTACGCCATTCCCATACAGTCTTTTATTTAATGGATGCATTGCTACAGTAAATATAAAAAAAAGATGATTATTACAGGCAATATAATGTATTTACTTCACTGTAGACAAATATAAATTTGAATAATACAATATGGATAATTATAGTTTAGAAGGTGTTTATTGTGAAATTATTTGTACATGACTTTTCCTTCTTGTCTCCTTATTTGTAACTTGGCTGATTGGTTTGATTCTGACCTGCCTGCGTCCATGGAAATAGGCGAGTTTAATGCCATACTGCGGAACATTCCAAGCCAATCCAGCAATAAAGTTTCCATGGAGACAAGAAAGTGGGTGGCAGCATCCCCATCAGAAAAGTGACACAATGCAGCTTTAGCGGGGCACTGTGCAGCATTAACGCTTTAGGTTTTCACAACTCGCTCGTCTCCATGGTGATGTCATTGCTTTCCGCACAAATGTTATTTATCTCCATGGAGACAAGCAAGGTAACGCTTTCAGGCCAAGTTATGAGTCAGATTTGCGGAGAGGCGACCCCCACTCAGTAAGAATGCATCTTTTTTCAAGGTTAATTTAATCGTAATTAATGTGCAACTGAATAAATGCAAAGTAGATATATTTAATGCTGTACTGTGGAACATTACAGGCAAAGCAATGACATGATGATGATATCTGTCTGTCCAAGCCATGAAGGATTTTTAATTAAGATAATTTTGCAACATCAATCAACAAAGTAACCAACAAACTTAAAGGTGCATTGTGGAACTTTTCCTTGTTTTGCTTTTTCTAGAATGTTTCACTGTATGATATTAAACTTTTCTATCCCAGAAACCAAAGCAGACCAGTTTTCTAGCTATTTTTGAGCCATAAACTCATGTGTGAATGAAAAAATTGTAAGGTTGAGCTGTGAAACATTCCAGGCAGAGAAACGAGCTGGTGACGGACCCCCGACCGAAAAGTTGCAGCTTTAATAAACTTCCCACAAACCTAGACAGGAATTGTATCCGTAGTTAGATCTCACACACGAGTTAACAGCAAAGAGGTGAAGTGTTTGAGAAGAGCTTGTGAAGGAACCAGAAGACAATTTACACCTGAAGAAAGAAACACAGAAAAATAAACAAACCTACATCAGGCTTAACATAATCCAGTCCAGGCACTTTTAAGTTCTTTACAATTATGTACGATCCCCTCGGCCGCCGTCCACTATCTTCCACCATCTGAGAAGGAGTCGATATTGGCTTTAATGACCATACAACAGGTCATTTACGCCCTTTTTGGCTTAACGCTTAAGTAAAATTGATCCTGATTTCATTCATTCGTGTTTTAGTTTTTGTGCTCCTTTTGACCTAATTCATGTTTTCAGTTGTGCAGAGGATAACGGTGGCATGGATGGAGAAAATGATGGAACAGTAAACTGTAATACTATAACGTTCTTTACCATAACGGAATATCTCATATACTGGCATGAAAATACAGCACCTACAGCTGCAGAAGAAAACTATGCACCACCAGAAGAAGCACTCTCAAGCTCAAACACAAAGTTGAGAGGTTATGGTTTTTATTTTATGTTTTTGTTGACTACATTAGAAAACAAATTACAATATTGTATAATATTATTATAATTACAATACAATTACAAATGTCATTATGCAACACACACAAGCACAAGCAAGTACACCTGAAAAATAAAAAGAACCAGTTACCATTTACACACATTATTTTAGTAGCATTTTAGATCCTTTGTTCAGATCCACCTTGATCACTTAAATTATTCGAAGCTGAATTATTTGAACCCTGGTGTCGCCCCCTCTGGGCAACGCTAGAGAAATGGAGGTTCCAACCCCCCTGGAGGAGTTGGGAACCAGAACCTTTGCTGTGTGTAGAGGTGAGCTGGACTATATCTAGTTGGTACTTGTCAATCTCCCGCCTGAGCGGGTCTGTGGACTGGGTCGTCTACACACCCAACCTTGTGAATCCCTCTGCGGGTGGTGAGCCCAGAGAACCTTTCAGGTCACCAGGCATTCATATTCGGGGCCCAACTCCAGACTTATGTCCAGGGCCTCGACATCATGATCCTCAGTTTTAAACAATTTACAAGGATGTGGTGAGCTGTTCTTAGTCTGACTCCTCACCTACGATCTGTTTGCCACAAGAGAATCAACCAGGGGCCTTATGCTCTGGGCAACAGAGCTCCTAGTATCATTCAAATACGCAAACCCCCCCTCCACGGTCAGGTAGAAAACCTCTTGTTTTCAGGACTTATATCTACCACGAGTTATTAGTTAAATCTAGTTATTTATATAAATGGAAGATAACTGTGTTGACATATTAAAACTGCACCATTTTAGTCAAAAATAAGAATTATGTAAACACTAGTAAGATAACATATTTTTTGTTTCTCGCTTTCTGTAATGTGTTGGGTTGGAGGAGGAGCAGCACACATGGTGTGACCTGGCAGCAGCAGGACTTCATCCCCACTCTTCAGCAGAGACAAAAGTGGAGCAACTTCAGCTTGAGCAGAGCTGTGAGCGAGAGCAGAGCTGCTCACTGAAGTCATGCAGCAGAGCCACTGCTCTATGCACAGTGAGATTAAGTGAGATTAACCAGTCGCTGTCTGGAATTAGGGCGATATTCCCCACGGATTCCCAGTTTATACAAAACTATGGCCACTCACACTGGAAGCTGAACTGGTGTGTGGACAAGTGTTCCTGTCGGCCGCATAAAGGAGTCGTCCAAAACACAAAGCCAGTCCATCCATTCACTGTCAGTGAACTTCATGAGGACAACTTTCTACTTACAGACTCCACTGTGCTCCACTGTGTTTTTAAGCTTCGTACATGTTAATTTGGATAATTTCAGCCATGAAATTAGCACATTTTATTTGTTATTTTTAATGTATTCAATATTTTACCAGTCACGTAATGTGACTAGCGCCTATTAAGAATGACTTCTCATCTGCAATGACAACCCGGCCCAGAGTCAGTATAACACAGCACAAACTAAATACACTCAGACATCAGTCATAACAGAAACAGTGAGTAGAAACATAAGACTGAAATGTTTGCAGATTAAAGATATAAAAGTGGATCTCTGGAAGTTGAGAAAAGCATTTTTAAACTCGTTGCGGTGAATACTTGTGATGCTTAGAATGCATACAGTAATGGGATCCATTTTAACTAGTTCTGTGCTTCAAGTTTTAAGACAGTAAAAATCAGGATCGACACCTTTAAAGATGGTATGGAGGATTTTATTTTGTTTCAAATTATCCTAAAGAGTCCTAAAAACAAGTTTTGCCACATCAGCACACCAGTTGTGGAGGATTTTATTTTGTTTCAAATTATCAATGACAGCATTTTAGACATGCAGCATTAGATGCAGCATTACATGTAGTAGTCATGTAATTATGACGACCAAAACAAAAAAATTAAAATCCATCCACTCTGGATGTGATGGGGCCAGATAATGGGTCATCAATCAAACTCCCTATTCTTTTAGTGTAACTGACTCTCCAGTGCTGTGGGATTATGTGGTTTATGTTTGGCTCTTACACATTCCACAGATGCAAGACGCTGTTTACTAAACCAGTGCAGTGGTTCTTAGCGGCTTTTTCCCAGCTGTAGCTTCCAAGAATCCACTCCCAGTTCACTGTAAAATAAAGTCTGTTTTTGAGGTCACTGAAAGGAGAAGTGAAGGGGACTGAATCAGACGAGAATGACTTCTCATCTGCAATGACAACCCGGCCCAGAGTCAGTATAACACAGCACAAACTAAATACACTCAGACATCAGTCATAACAGAAACAGTGAGTAGAAACATAAGACTGAAATGTTTGCAGATTAAAGATATAAAAGTGGATCTCTGGAAGTTGAGAAAAGCATTTATAAACTCGTTGTGGTGAATACTTGTGATGCTCAGAATGCATACAGTAATGGGATCCATTTTAACTAGTTCTGTGCTTCAAGTTTTAAGACAGTAAAAATCAGGATCGACACCTTTAAAGGTGGTATGGAGGATTTTATTTTGTTTCAAATTATCCTAAAGAGTCCTAAAAACAAGTTTTGCCACATCAGCACACCAGTTGTCAGTGTAAAGAAGAGGCGGGAGCTGTCAGGGAGCTTGCAATACTTCAGATACATGATTTTTAAGGCATAAAAGATTGGAGATAAAGTCCACAGGAAGTAGAGTCACTATCGCTAATCTGCAGCTTCACCTCGATCTCTGCGCTTGTGGATGGAAACAGACACATGTGAGGGACCTCCTGGCTTTTTTACTTTCAACAGTTCAAGAACAGTTCAAACTGAATTAATAGCGTGGTTTTGTGGACTGGATGTCATGTGTTTGTTGTGGAAAATTTCTATGGAGAATCTTAATGAGGTGCAGCACTTTAAATCTACCACTTTAAGAGAGGTGAGTAATGAAGTCTTTATTTTTATATTCCAAGTTTGTATGTTGCGTCTGTGTCCATCAGTCCTCTGCCTTGACTCTGTTTTATCGGCTGTTACTGAAGCGTTTCTGGTGTTCGGTGGTTACGATTTGACACTGACACCGCACACGAGGAGCACAGCGGCTTCACAATACAAAAACAAAAAGTTGGGAGCTTGTTGTATTAGTAGCTTGTTGTATATACAAGTCCTGTGCAGCGATGAGAAGCAAACTTGTTTTCTAGGATAAACTACTTTATTATAAATGTAAAGTAAATCTAAAGTAGTTTATCCTAAAAAACTAGTTTTGCCACATCAGCACACCAGTTTTCAGTGTAAAGAAGAGGCGGGAGCTGTCAGGGAGCTCGCAATACTTCAGATACATGATTTTTAAGGCATAAAAGATTGGAGATAAAGTCCACAGGAAGTAGAGTCACTATCGCTAATCTGCAGCTTCACCTCGATCTCTGCGCTTGTGGATGGAAACAGACACATGTGAGGGACCTCCTGGCTTTTTTACTTTCAACAGTTCAAGAACAGTTCAAACTGAATTAATAGCGTGGTTTTGTGGACTGGATGTCATGTGTTTGTTGTGGAAAATTTCTATGGAGAATCTTAATGAGGTGCAGCACTTTAAATCTACCACTTTAAGAGAGGTGAGTAATGAAGTCTTTATTTTTATATTCCAAGTTTGTATGTTGCGTCTGTGTCCATCAGTCCTCTGCCTTGACTCTGTTTTATCGGCTGTTACTGAAGCGTTTCTGGTGTTCGGTGGTTACGATTTGACACTGACACCGCACACGAGGAGCACAGCGGCTTCACAATACAAAAACAAAAAGTTGGGAGATTAAATCACAGCCAAAATTGGGCAAATTCTCCTGTAGTGTGCGGCGGCCTTTAAGCAGTGTCGAAATCGCGTTGGCCATTGGAGTCTGGGTGGGAGTTTGGGTGGGATCTTTAATACTTTACAAAGATTTGGGTTTGGTTTTCTGTGAATTTCCCTGAATTCAGATGCACTTGACTGACAGGTGAATTACCCAAACAGGCACCTGCATGATTTGTCTGTATCAAAACAAATATGGCTGCTTAAGGGGGAAAAAAAATAAAGTAACATCACAAGAGACTCAAAAACTGGTCTCCTGATCGAGAATAGTACTGATTTACGCCTTAGCATTTAGCGTCGCAGTAGTTTTGTCTCTCGACCTTATGTCCCTACAATAGCGAGCTCGGTGGCTGCACATAGTCTCGGTACAACAGAGTAAACTGGAATGAAAGCAGTAGTTTGTTGATGTAGGGACCCTCGGTGGCCCCAGCTCCAATCAGCACAGTTTGTTTTGCCGCTTTCCTCTCGGTGAAATTGACTGGAGATGATAGTGTCGTCCAATTACCTGCCGCGTGCTCACAGCAGAATTCTGATTAAAGGAGCTCCACAAGTTTCCAGTGGCGGAGGAGCACGTCTGCTGCTGTCAGGGACCACCGCAAGAGGAGAGCAAAACAAAACACAATTTGCTCATCACAGTTTTAATTAGGGTTTGCGTGATTTGGGAGAAATGTCTAATTGCAAAGTGTGATTACAATTAAATCTGGAATATTTAGGCGAAAAATCAAGATTCGGATTTGGGAGTTCAGGAATATTACATTTGAGAGAAGAGTAAAATGAAACGACGTGCACGGTAATGTATTTATGTTACTTTTTGGTGGAGGGTTCGTCACCTGCTTGTTTATATGGAGATGTCACTGCTCAGCCTGGAAGGTTCCACAGTGTGACATTAAACAGCTCTACGTTACATTTATTCAATTACAGATGGTTTTATTTCTCAAAAATACCTAGAAAAACAGGAATTCTGACTGTGAGCTGACTTTCTGATAACCAACTCCTGCTCAAACTGAACAAGAGCGTTGCAGAATAATGTGGTAGTGTCCAATGGGCAGAATACGCTGTAGGGCACGGCGCTTTTTCATTTCGTATATAAGCAGTCAGTGTGCAATGTGTACAACATTTTTGTTTTGCAAACTTTGCTTTAATTTTCTTTCTTTTTTTATTGTAGTGTTGTAGTTTGACCATATCATTCAGAATTTGTAACATTGTTTAATTTGTTAATAAGTTCTATGAAGTTCTACAAAAAAAAGGAGGAGCTCAGTGTTAGTCAGTGTTGGTGAGCTCAACTGTTTGCACTGAACAAAATGTGCACAGTGTCACTTAAAAGTTGATTAAAAAAAAACTTGTGCTGGATTAGATTTATGACTCATCCTTTTTTACATCAAATAATTAAAAGTTACTGAGTTACTTTTATCCTTTAACATGAGTAGCTTTTTAGACTGCTTTTACTTTACTTAGTACTTTTTCCTACCAACAAGAATAAGTGCTTTACAGTAAAATACAGTGTTAAAATAATGTTCTGGCAGCACAGTCACAACACAATCAGCGCACGTTCTGTTAACTCGATTACTGCACATGGTGTCAGGTTTATAAAGTTTTGGTGTAGTTTTGAAGAATGAGCGGGTGGAATTGTGGGTGACGTAGGCTTTCATGGGTGAGTGTTAGACAGAATGTTACTGCTAACCATAAGGAGGGTTAAAAGAGCATCTGGGAGAGATCACTAGATTATCCAAACATACACAGGTGACATCAAAAATCTCTTCGCTTGAAAGTTGTCCTAAAGGTTGCTTTTGCATAATACTGCTTTAAAAAACAAAACAAAAAAACAGAAACCTTGGTGCACATTTTGAAATGTGCATAGAGTGGAAAAATGTCAGGTTGGTGACTCATAACTTTGAAAGAAGGTGGTGTTTATTGCTTTGAGGAAAAGTGATTCATAGTCTGCTGTTGTAAGACGGGAGGTCCAGATAGCCCAGGGCGCCAAATGGAATTTAAGTATAATACCAAATACTACACCGTGACACAGCCCTAAAATGAATTATCTAAGTCGCATTTAAAGTTTAGTGTCTCTGTCAAACTGGTGTAAAATGCATCCATCTCATCACAAACTGTGTAGGCCCTCTGCTTTGAATATTTATGAATATTCAAAAAGCAGCCCCTGATTTAAGATGAAAATACACAAAGAATTTGCATTAAAACCACCAGCCAATGTTGGCACATAAATCTAGTATTGGGTATGTCTAAACATTAGCATAAAAATGATCTTGTGTAGTGTTAAGGATTACGCAAGTGTCTGTGTAGCCACTTTGAATCCAGTACAAGTATAATAATAATAATAATAATAATAATCCCCTTCACTTGTGACACGGTTAACAGGCTTGTCAAACCTCTAAAAGCTCTACACTCTAGTCATTATTCATTCACACCGTACTGGGTGGTGGTGAGCTACCACTGTAGCCACAGCTGCCCTGGAACAGACTGATGGAAGCGAGGCTGCCAGTGTGAGCCATCAGCCCCCTCTCACCACCAACAAACGTTCACTCACTACTTTCATACTAGGCAATAGAGGTGAGGTGTCTTGCCTAAGGACATGTTGACCCAAGCGGGAATAGCTCCTCTGACCTCACTGCTCTAACCACTGTCGCCCCAGACTATACTGTGGTGGTCTCCCTGGTTACGAACCCAAACGCTGTAAAAATAAAACATCCAGGTCCCAGAATAATGTTGCTATTTGTCTTTTAGTTAAGCTGCTGGTGATTCATTTGCTGCAGGTGTAGAGCAAAGTCTTTAATTCCACTGCAGCTAAAGTAAGAACTCAGTTGAAGTGTTGAAATACTGATGGGACAACAGCACATGTGTTAGTCTGTCCATTTGTGATCCCTGCAGCATAAAGAGATCTGTCTGCTTTTATATACAAGGATCTGAGTCTGGTCACCTCCCCCTCCAACACAATCGTCCAATCAGATTTGCTTATTTCAGTGACACGTGAAACAAAGGAGCTCATTGGTCATCTATCATTTTGAACAAACATTTCTCTCCCCTCAGATGAACAGAGTTTAATGCTTTACTCATTGATTCTGCAGAAATGTGTGTCCCTGATTGGTAGATCATAAAGTATTTGATAAATGTGTGCTCTGGATCACAGGCTGACATAAAGGTACAAATGTAATAAACAGAAGAAAATATAAACATGACTCGTCTTAAATTATCTGTACAGTTATGAGCAGAGGTGGAAGAGTAGCCACAATTTTTGCTCAAATATGAGTAAGGTTACTTCAAAAGAATATTACTCGAGTGCAAGTTAGTGATCCTAGAAATTACATAACGAAGTATAAAGTAAAAAAGTATCTGGGAACTCAGAGTAACTTAAAAGAGTAACTATTGGGACGTAACATCTGATTAATAATTTAAAGTTAAAGTAATTGAAAAAACAAGCCTATTTTATGCCTATTTTATTTTCAATTATTCCAAAACTAAACTAAATCACAAATGTTTAAATCATTCCACATTGCCATCATAAAGCTTGTAGGGGCCTGAATCATTCTGCTAGTTCAATAGCACCGAGCTAACAAAGAGAAACTGTAACAAGTCGGCGTTTTAGTTTCCGAGCAATGTCCTTTTTTTTTCTTTCGCTATGGATAATACCTGGACAACGGAGGGATTTACACAGATACCTGGAGTTTAGTCACTAGCATCATCGAGCTAAGTCAGGAGCTAACTTAGCGCGTGTTACCGCATCATCACTTTAACGTTAGCATGTGCGCCGTTAGCCATATTTAGCATGTGCGTCTTCCCAGCAGCTAAACTCCTACTGTAACCAGACCTACTCCTCGCACTCACAGCCTAATCAATGAACACGCTCATCTATAATGTAAGAGTATCGAGCGGAGCAGCAGCCGTGTTAATGAGAGGGACTCCAGTTGCACTTTTCTCCAGCAGCAGCGTCAGTTTGTCACCGGCGCAGAGACGAAGGGGAAGCTCTGGTGAGATCAGAGGCTCCCAGGGTATGTGAGGTAGACTCTGTATTGAGTGGTGTCTGTGCCGCAAAAACTAAAGGCTTCTTCTGAAAGCTTTGCACAACTTTTCCGATGGAGGGGCCGTCACCCGCTTGTCCATGGAGATGTTATTGCTCGGTCTGAAAGGTTTCACAGTATGGTAAGCTTTATATCTTCATTGAGACCAAACCGGACCAAGATGCAAGTTAGATTCACGGAGAGGCGGCCCCACTGTATGCCTGTACCAGCTATAAAACCATCTGAAATTGAATAAATGTAAGGTATAGCTGTTTAATGTCACACTGTGGAACATTCCAGGGTGATAAAACATGCAGGTGCTCTCTCCAGGTGGTGAAGAGCCCCTGTAGGAGTTGAAGTATCTCTTAGGTCTTAGTCACAGTGAGGGAAGGTCAGACCGTGAGGTTGAGGCCTGAAGCTGAGTCTGAAGGCAAAGTTCTCCATTTTACCGGTCAGTCTATGTCCTTACTCTAACCTATGGTCCTTGTTTAGATCTCTGTTCCTCTCACTTTTGGTCATGAGTTTTGGACAATGGATGAAAGGACAAGATGGAGGATGCAAGCAGTCGTAAGAAGTCTCCTCTGCAGAGGCGAGGGCATGTTCCAGAAGACCCAGGACGATCTGGAGGGTCTATGTCTCTCAACTTACCCCTGGAAGAGCTGGAGGTGCATGGAAAGTCTGTGAGTTCCTCCTCCACAGTGCAGCCTCTGTTGATCACCTTAATGAAGATGGACTGATGGACACAGAGGAGCATGTCTGAGATTCACATCCAGAAGTGAACGTAAAAAAAAGACACTAGATACTGAAACAATACTCCAGATATGTTTTTTTTTTCTTCTTTTTTGTTCTTTTTTTAATTGGAAAAAAAGTCTGTACCATGGTAACATACTGTATATAGGCATTTTGAAGTAGCACCTACACATTTTACAATCTGGAGTTATTATTTTTTGCCTCACTACCCACTGTAGAATAGTGGATTCTTAATGCAGCGGGAGACAGCAAATGAGTTTATAGATTTTTTTACTGTAAAAACAACATCTGCTCCAGACTGTAATGCACTTAATTTGACAAAAGTGGCGCCATCAAAAAATAGCAAAAGTAGCTTTTTTATGATTCCAAGAAAATCAATGCTCCTGATGGCTGAGCTGACAAGGTCCAGAGTGAAGCGAATACATGTTTTTATATAATAGCAGAGAAAATGACGTACGCTGAAATGCACTCGACAAACAAGTGATTTTCTTTTTTTTTTCTTTTTTTACGTATATTTAAAATTGTATCCAAACTGACACGGTTCACACAATCAATGATGGCGTCTGTCAAAGCTTGCTAAGTGCAACCAGATCGCTTTGTTTTTGCAGTTAAAAGGAAATGTGTCCTATGTGTGTTTGAGCTCCTTTGATATTTTTTTCATGTGGACAATGTGCTCATGTTCACTGTTGGTCAAACGCTCGACAAAGATTGTAAATGAGACAAAGGCTCAGTCTGCAACAAAACTACTTGATGTCAGCTGCAGCGTAATTTTGGCCCTATGATGGTTGTAAATTTACTCATCACTGTCTCATCACCGTAAGATCTACAAACCACTTTTTGAGCAATGACACACGATTTCCCCCATGACGAATAGTCTTTGATCGCAGACTTCCACGCTGATAGAAAAGCTGCCATGTTTGATTTGGAATTTGGAAGAAGAGAAGAGGAGGAAGTGGCGAGCAGGAAGAGACCAGAGGATGTGAGGAAGAAAAGAGGAGGAGATCAGGGGAAGTGGAGAGGAGAGGTGGAGGAGAATAAAGGAAGTGGAGGGAAAAGAAGAAGACCAGAGGAAGTGGAGAGGAAGTGGAGAGGAGGAAGAGACATGGAAGGAAGGAAGTGGAAATTAGAGGAGGAGGAGAATAAGGAAGTGGAGAGGAGGAGGAGACCAGAGGAAGAGGAGAGGTGGAGAAGACC
>JACN01155259.1:0-13908 GCA_000787155.1 Scartelaos histophorus | reverse complement strand
GTTTAGCCTTAGATTAGTCCTGTTTTAATTGTGGCTTAGACCTGTTGTAGTCCTGGTTTAGACCTGGTTTGGGACATTTCTTGTATAAAACTGGGACAAATGACTGGTTATGGATAAATCTGCTGGGACGGGGGACACTGGGCTCAAAGGGACGTCCGGTCGCCCTATGAGGCTTTTTCCACAGTACAAAAAAAGAAAAAGTAAAAGTTCTAAATGTTATTATCACTATTTCATACCAAAAACACTGAGTGCAAATTGAGACACGACGGCCGACCAGACGAGCCTCGGCACAATGGTTAATGCTCCTAACTCCACAAACCACTGCACCAATTACTACCTCGGCTCCTTTAACGTTAGCCCGGAGCAAAAGGAGCAAAAGGAGCTAACTCTGCACAGGCAAAGATTACAGGCTGAAATCTCGCTCACCTGTCTCGCACATCGCCGGATCTCGTCGTCTAATCTCCGCCGTTCCCACTGACAACGTCTTTGATTGTAGTCGTGCACTGGCAACCTGTCAAGTCACGGAGCGCGGAGGATTGTTAGGAACTGTTGGTATCAGCGCGTTACTCAATAGGAACGCTTGTTTGGTGGGTTTAGCTCCGGGCGAAAGGCGAATCTACAAGAGCGATGTAAAATGAGGACTGATGAGGCGGTGGGGCGTAAACGAGAGGAAATAAGGACAGAGGACGGGGAGGTCAATGGGCCATTAAAGGTCCCAGATTACACAAAATGGACTCTCGTGGGCTATAAGGTTGTCACGTCAAAACATACCAAGAATTGTGTTTTGTTTTGTGGGAATAATATCTTTAGAATCAATTGCAGGGATCATATCTTTATAATCTGTGTGTTCTTAGAAAGAGTCTGCATGATTCTGTAATCTGTGTGTTCTTAGAAAAAGAGTTGACATGTGAAACAGGGGTTAAAAATACAGCTGTTGCTTCAGTGAAAGGATGACACAAAGGAAACATGGATAATTGTGTTTAGAGCAGGTCCAAAGAGAGTAGGTCCATATGTGTACCGTATTTTTCGGACTATAAGGTGCATCTAAAATCATGACATTTTCTCAAAACTCAACAGTGGCCTTATAATCCAGTGGCCTTATGTGTGACCTTTGGTTGTGTTTAACCTCCAACCGATTTGATGTTGTCCACATTAGTCTAATAACGTATTAGTGGGCGAGTCAGGAGGAGTAATATGTTGGCGACATATAGGGCGACTGTGCAACATACCGGTAGTTCTGCCGTGTGCTGTACAAGGACCCAAAATGCCACCATTACCATGCAGATTTCAGGTTTTGTATTTTAGTGTTAAAACTGAACAATGTTGAGAGGGATCCGGGCATGTTTGATGCCCAAATCACCAACTGTTAAACTTGTATTTTTGTGTTAGCTACAACTGAGAGTTATTGTAAATGACCTGAATAAAGTTCGATTTATCCGACACGCTTTTTGTTTCTCTTATTGCGCCTTATAATCCGATGCTCCTTATGTGTGGACAATGACACAACTGACATATTATTTGATACTGCGCCTTATAATCCGGTGCACTTTATAGCCCCAAAAATACGGTACAGTTTAAATGACTGGGGTGAAAGTTCCATAGTGAAAGTTGGAAGTAAACCATACCAAATATGGAACCCAAGTCATGTAAAGAAAGTTGATGTCTGCCAAAATGACGGTATATATGTGTGCATATATCCCCCCTTGCATCAGGGGGCTGCAGAAACGGGAGTGACGAGTCAACAAAGGTAAACTTGTATTTCTGCCTAAGCCAAATAAATATCATACATAAGTAATTTATTATCAGTCTGTCTACGTATCCAAACCTCAAAATCCTCTGTTCCACCAAGTTACCAGCTACATTTAACCTTTTGTTCAGTAGAGATTGACAATTCCAGGTCTGAAATAACCCAAATTATTCTAGTAAAGGTTTATGGATGCTAAAAACAGTGGGGCGCTTCCTGATTTACCATATTACATCACAAGGTGTTATCTATTTGAAAGAAAAAAACAAATTTTAAATATGTAGGTTTTGTGTGTTAAACGTGTGTGAATAAAACAAAACACAAGTATGATTTTGATGAGGAAATATTATAGCATAGATCAGTAAACAGCGTAACATAGACCCTTTACAGCTGCACTATCTGAGGTGGTCACTAGGGGGCAGATTCACAAATATGCAGCTTTAATTACATCCCCAGTGTTGTGAATGCAAATCTGTTAAAATGTTAAAACTGCTGGTGAATTTTAATATGAAATGTTCCATGACTATTGTATGATTAAATTATTTTAAGTAGTACAGGGAATACCAAGAATATCACGTTCAAGATAAATCATCCCAAAATTTTACGCTATTTTCTGATGTTATACTGTTTCGTCATCAAAAACATATCTGGAGTTGTGTTTAGTTTCATTCACACATGTTTAAAACACAAATCTTCCTTCTCCCAAACAGAAAACACTCCGTTCCACCTTGTGATGTCATGTGGTAATACAGGAAGTGCTCCATTGTGTTTTTAAACTCCATAAACCTTCATTAGAATCATTTGGATGATTTCAGACCTAGAATTGCCAATCTCTACAGAAGAAAAAATTAAAGATGCATCTGAGCTCTGGAGACAGACAGACTCATAATAAAGTGTTACTCAAACATGTGGGAACAGAATAAAAAAATTCCAGGTTTGTTTTTGATGAAGTCGAAACGTTCTAATATGATTTAAAACTGTCAAGAGTCAATGTTGCGTAAGGTAGAACCCTCAACCACCAATGTCAATGTGAAGGGCTCACAGCAGAATATGATGAAGTTGTACTAAAGTCGACTTTCTCCAGACCCGCTCAGCACCAGAGAGACTAACACTGGAGGAATAATGGAACAATGTGGTGAGTAATCTTACCTTAAGCCTGGGCTTTTATGGAGTCTGCTCAAAGTCCCATTTGCTCCATTGCATCTGGTGCTGAGGCTCACCCTGCAGACTGAGGCACCAGTACCAAAGGAGACTAAATAAAACACATAAAAGCATTTGGATTATTATTCTCATTGTTCAATTGGAAATAACTGATCATATAACATTCAGTTTTTGTTTTTTTTGTTTCATATTTGATAAAGATATATTTCCATTTTGCACAACTCTGTATTTAAACATTGCCTAGTTTACATAATTAGGACCAAACTCACAATTACATTTATTTATGTAAAGCATTTTGTGATTTTTATCTGTGAAAAGTGCTATAAATATAAAATATACTTACTGAAAAATTGTGTCACGCAGATATATTAAACTGTTTATACTCATATATTAAAAGGTTTGAGAAATGACTTAAAAGTACATGATGTATTGTTTCTTCACTTGTTGCCATAGAGATGATATTGCTTTGTCGGCAATGTTCCACTCTATGGCTTTAAACAAATCCATTTCCATTTCAAGCAGGGACATCTCCATGGTTACAGCCGTGAACCTGCTCACAATATAAAGCCATTTTTGAGCTATAAGCAATTTAAATAATTCCCCTTGTGGATCAATAAGTTTGTCTTAAGAGTTTACCACACTGAGGCAAAGCAGTGACATCACCATGGAGACCAGCAGGCGATGGACTCTTCATCAAAAAGGTTACACAGTGTAACTTTAATCTGTTGGTGCAACAAATGGAATTCATGTTTTTTTTATATATATATTATAAATAACATATATTTTGAATTTATTATAAGTATAACAGACAATGGCTACACATATATGAGCTTTTCTATAAACCTTTCACTCTTTATTCATTGATAATATTGTGCATCTCTGTTGTCGAAATTATGAAGATGCACAAGGCACTTTTGTAAACTGAAATAGGAAACTTGTTGTTTTGAAATGTGTAATATTTATGAGCAGAATCCTTCCTCAAATTGTACGCTATAGTGGAAAAATACATTTACATTATTTATTTTTCAAAACATCCAAGCTACTCACCAACCAGCAGTGAACAGCGAGTTTGATTTTCTTACTTTAAACATCTATTTGGCTTGAGCCCGACTCTGAAACATTTGTAATAAAGTGTGTGGCTCTGTGGTACTGGCTCTATCCATGCAATATCATTCAGAAAACAATTGGTTGAACCTCCAGGAGTGTAGATTTTCTAAAAAGCAGAATAAATAAAAAGGGCTCCAAAACTAAATCTCAGTATAAAGCCAAAGTGATAGTTTGACAAGAAAATAAATTTATAGTGTGAGGCATCTGGCTGACAAAATGACTTGTTTTACAAAGAGGTAGACACTCGACTAATAGGAAAAAGAGAAGCTTATCCACACGCTGCAGTCGATGCACTTAAAAGACACACATTATACAAAATGGACTTGTCTTCGCAAATCCATAAATCTGAAGTTGTCTTCTCTAAGCACTCAAAAATGCGCCATTCGTATTTTGGCTGGATTGTTGCGTCATAGGTAAAAATCCATACTTCTCCTGTGCAGTTTTTAAGACCAGAAGCAGATGAGACACAATTCCCAGATAAGAAACTCAATATAAAAATACAAAATTGATTTAAACAGCATATTTCCAACAGCCTGTGATCAATACGAGTGTTCATAGTCCTATTTAGGTGTTTGATTTTCAACAGAAACTGAAAAAAACTGTTGGATAATGCTCGCCAGCTTGAGACTGTAAAGTTATTTGAGAGGGACTCGTTTCATCAGTTCACTTGTTTTAATTCTAACTAAATCTGCTAATTTTGGTCAGATTAAGTTCACGTTAACAAAGCCTCGCCCAAAAGAATGTGGATGGATCAGCTGCAAAGTCGTTAATAAAGTATGTTTTCCAAATGCAGAAAAATTATCCCAAAAAACCTGTTTAAAATGGGAATCAAAGTCAAATGAAGGAATAATATGCAACACTGAAAACTGATTTAATAAAAAAAACACTTCAGTTTGTGTTGTAAAGAGGACACATTTTTACTGCTAAGAGGCAACAAAATATTAAACTTATAACGTGGGACTATGAAAAAACAAACAGGAAATAAAGGAAAAATCAATTCTGAACTGTTATATTGTTCAGGATGAATATTTTAGAGGACGGCAAAATTGAACTTTGAAAATTTAACTTTCTGTTTACATTGTTGTGCCTGTGGGAAAAAGCAGTAAAAAAATCCACTGATACAAAAAAAGATTCATTGGCAATAAGTTGAGTTTTCTGAATCAGTGTTGAAATACTACAGATTATCACTTTTTTATGCCTCGTGTACATTGATTTAGAAAGTCCTTACGATCAGTGCACCCAAGTTAGATAATGCCACAATGTGGAATATTCAAGGCAAAGCAACAACATATTCAACGGGACAAGCAGGAGGTGGATACTCCAGCAGAAAAGTTACATAGTGTACCTAACTTACCAAACTTCCTTCAGTTCTTCTTCACCTTCAGTTCTTCTTCACCTTCAGTTCCTCTTCACCAGTTCTTCTTTGCGTATCTCTTTGCATAACTTCAGTTCTACTTCACTCACCTTCAGTTCTGCTTCCTTCAGTTCTTCTTTGTGTACCTTCAGTTCTTCGTGTACCTTCAGTTATTCCTCAAGTACGTTCAGTTTTCCTCACGTACCTTCATCTCTTCTTCACTTACCTTCAGTTCTTCATGGACCTTCAGTTCCTCTTCACGTACCTTCAGTTCTACTTCACGTACCTTCAGTTCTACTTTACGTACCTTCAATACTTCTTTGCATACCTTCAGTTCGTGTACCTTCAGTTTTTCTTCTCACACATTCAGTTGTTCTTCACATACCTTCAATTCTTCAGGTACCTTCAATTCTTCCTCACGTCCCTTCAGTTCTACTTCACGTACCTTCAGTTGCTCTTCACGCACCTTCAGTTCTTCTTCGCATACCTTCAGTTCTCCTTCCTTCAGTTCTTCTTTGTGTTTGTGTACCTTCAGTTCTTCATGTACCTTCAGTTCTTCTTTGCATATCTTCAGTTCTCCTTCTTTCAGTTCTTCTTTGTGTTGGTGTACCTTCAGTTCTTCATGTACCTTCAGTTCTTCTTTGCATACTTTCAGTTCTCCTTCCTTCAGTTCTTCTTCACGCACCTTCAGTTCTTCATGTAACTTCAGTTCTTCGCATACCTTCAGTACTACTTTACGTACCTTCAGTTCTTCGCATACCTTCAGTTCTACTTTACCTACCCTCAGTTCTTCGTGTACCTTCAGTTCTTCTTCATGTACCTTCAGTTCTCCTTCACGTACCTTCAGTTCTTCATGTTCCTTCAGTTCTTCTTCACGTACCTTCAGTTCTACTTTACGTACCTTCAGTTCTTCGCGTACCTTCAGTTCTTCTTCACATTCATCGCCATGATCATTGGTTAATTGCAACCCACATCTTCTATTTACAATCCGTTTATTTAGGGATGCACTGACAGCGATAATGGCGTCCAATATCTGTACCAAACCAGGAAAATATCGGGCATTGAGACTATGATATCGGTTCAGTTGATATCCTAGTTGGGCTTTTTACTGACTGATGATTCACACAAAGCTTTTTGGAGGATACACTGCATGGAGCCTTGTAATTACAGTTTACCATTACATCTGCATCAAGCAATGTACTGGAATAGTAGACGATAAATAGAAAGATCAAATGGCATAAAATAATAAATGAAAGCAGCTTAAAGGAAACAAAAAACACAGTAGAGCACACTGGGTCGATAGCTCATTGATTGGCCTGACTTAAAGTGGGCATCCCGGTGTGAAGAATGATCCTTTTATTGCAGTTCTCGTCTGGTCAGGGCTCTCACAGCGACGTTCCGTGTGAGCTGAGATTCCGGTGCTCCGAAGCGCCTCTCCGGTCGGCATTCTCCCGCTCATTCACATGCGCCCCGTAGACTCCCACTCCGCTCCTGTTTGTTTTACAAGCACAGCCAAAATAACCCAGGGCCATCCAGCACTCCCACATTCATAATACCATTTTTTACACGGGTTTTCAAGGCATCGGCAATAGACTCCAAGCAATATCAGAGAATAGGATTTATGGAGGACTCACAATGCTCCGTTTTTGTGATTGGTTATTTAGTTGGACCTCAAACTGTCCGGGCAACAAGTTCCGGGGGAAACGCTAATAGTCTGGGTTCATGTGAGGCCAGAACCTTTGCACAGATTAAAGGTCCTACATTGCAAAAAATGGATTCTCGTGAGTTTGAACCATGTTATAAACCTGTTACCACCTCAAAAACATATTAAGAGTTGGGGGTTTTTTTCTCTCCAAAGCTCAATATGCTCAATATGATCTGTTAGACCTTTTACCTTTAGTTCTGTTGGCAATTCCAGGGCTAAAATGATCCAAATGATTCTCCTGAAGATGTATGGAGATTAAAATATGTAAGAGTTTTTTTCTATTTGAAAGAGAAAAACTCATCCTAATCACACACTGCAAAAAAGCTTAAGATATAAACATTTTAATCTATCAGAAAAGGACATAAAAGTAGTGAAATTATGTTGCTGCATGGACAGATCATTTTACTTGTCAAATTATCTTAACATAAACTAACTCTAGACTAGAATTAAACAGTCTCAGAACTAGTAAGTAGAGAATAAATCTGAAAACAAGATGAATAACCTGATATAAGTTTTAAAATCTTGAAATCTTTTGATGAAGTAACATCATTTTAACATAGTGCAATATGTGGCCTTTAAAAATGAGTAGAAAGACGAGTGAAAATGGTACGATACACTTGCCCCCTCTCATTTACTGTTATCACCAAGAAAAAAAACTGTTCTGGCTATAACTTTATTCATTCACAAAGCCGTCACTTATCAGTTGAAAGTAATTTCAGCCTCAAAATGAATAAAGCGGACCAGAATTTTTGCTATTTTATTCACTACTTATAAAACCATAGAGTATCTGGGCTTCTGCACTCTACCTGAAATTAAACTTTTATTACTGCCACTATCCTCACAGTGGAAAAGAACACACTTAAATGATTCAAATGGTGATTCAGAGCTGCGCCATACCTTGTAAATGAAGTGCACTACAGCTGAAGGCGCATATTGAGGTCAGTGTCGTCCAGTGGAGTGGCCAGGATGACCCAGTGTGAGGGCGGACAGGACAGTTGTGCACAGCCTCCACATTCAGCTGCTGTAAACGCAAACATGTATTAATACCACAAGAGACAAACAGGAATCTTCATACTTTTGGTCAGAAAAGTTGGTGAAGCGCTCATCATAAAACAAATCTGCATCTGCATACATTTGTTTTAGTGATGATAGTAGAAAAACTAGAAGAAGTGCTACAATTTGCATCAGAAACAACAGAGACAAAATAAAATGTAGTAGGAATAGTCGTAGTATGGGTTACACGGTGCCACTCTGACATCGACGTCTAATTGTCGGACGTCTAATTTCCATTTTTTATCAAACGTCCGTGCAGTCTATTTATTTTTCCTTTGTCGAAATGTTTTTTTTTTTTTACTACATTCCGCAACACAAAATAACTACTGTAATTTCTGGACTATAAAGCGCCCCTGAATATAAGATGCATCGACAAAATTTCGACAAAATTTCAGTTTTGTGCATATATAAGCCGCACCTGAATATAAGCCGCAGGTGTCCACGTCTTCAAAAACGTTTTCAAGTTTGCTCCGTCTACTTTTATCGCCTCTGAAAGTGTTTGTCGTCTTTTTGTGTTGAGACAGTTTGTCGCCACCGTCTCGACTCTGATGCAGAGTTTACAGCAGCAGCTCTACGTCCTTCTTCAGATCAGTCGCCTTTAACTTAAAAGCTGCATCATTTGCGTTTCTTCGTGTGTTTTCCATGAGTATTGTGTGAGCATGAAGTGCAAAATAACTGTTCAAAACCCAATCAAACGAGCGTCTTCCTCTGCACATCCCCCCGTCTCTCCCCGTCTCTACTGCACATGTCTCCTGCACAAAGAGACGCTGTTGGGTCTTGGATCTTGTCGGAGTCTCGTAGGATTTCAGCAGATTTCAGACTCTCCCGGGGGCAGGTTATGGATCAGGTCTGAGTGGATGTTCGGCGAATGAAGTTTGTTACGTTTCTTCTCGTCGTTTACGCCTCAGCTGCATTTAACGCACACGGGTAAGACGCGTCCGTCTCACTAATGTTCATTTAGCGTCATCACTTATTTTATCACACAGGGATAAACTGTTTTAGTGCTGACAGCATCGCTAGCTAACGCTGTAACTTTATTTAACCCGAGATCCATGTGTTCACCGCACAGACAGCGACGTTTTCCGCACTTGTGGTGTTGCCAAATAAATTATCCCTCCATATATTAGCCGCACCATGTTATAAGCTACAGGGTTCATAGTGCGAGAAAAAAGTAGCGGCTTATAGTCCGGAAATTACGGTATTAAAATTACCTATTAGAATGAGCTATATGTACGCTCACATCCACTCACAGGACATGGTGGGATATTATGAGTTATCTTCATGCTGTGCCATTACTGTTCGTCGGCTCTTATATGCACCGGTCAATTTTCACTCCTGCTCGTTAGACGCTGAGATCAGAAAAACTCTGGTATTCTACAAACACAAGGCAAAAAAGGTGACGCTCCAAACTATGAGTAGGTTATTAAAGGTGTAAGAATGGGGGCGTATTGAAATGGAGGGTCTGTCGGAGTGGCGGCATGTCGGAATACGGGTTGTAGTAGTAGCAGTAGTAGTAAGTAGGAGAGGTAGTAGTAAACTATGATGTTAAAGCTGCACTGTATAGCTTTCGGGTGCAGAAACAATTGTAATAGAAAATGAAAAACGCATTAAGAGCTCCACAGTAAAAAACAGGTTGCGAATCCTCCACCCTGCAGTAAAGTTTTGCAGCGCACGTTTAAATAAATCAGGAAATACTACTTGATGACTTTCTCTTCTGTAATATTTTGACTTTTTCAAAGACTCTGAACTTACCATTCAACCGTAACCCCCCAGGTTTCTCACAATGCCATTTTGACGAAGAGCGCTTGTAATTTTAGCTCTTGACAGCGGCCTATCTGAACTAGCCAACCATGCTAAACTCATCCTCTTCGCCTCGCACAATGTTGGCTCTATGTATTTACCCAGCCATCCATTGCCCACACCAGCGTCACGCGCCATTGCTGCTGAGTGGCATTTCCTTAATACCAGATGGATACAGCATTAATTACATTACAGAGACAACGTTTGGGTGTTTATTTGAAGTCCATCCAGGCAGAACGAGGGAGGGGAAGGACGTCCAATCACCCAATTAACCTCTGCAGCTATCACCGGAGTTCTGCACAATGTTAAAGAGTTTCACATGTGTCGACCTGCTGCACAAACCTGTGGCCCGGCTCTGACTTTGAGACGCCCTTCCAACTGTTTGGTTTTTGGGCAGTTTTAGGACAGTTTTAGGACAGTTTTAGGACAGTTTTAGGACAGTTTTTGGACACTTTTAGGACAGTTTTTGGACACTTTTAGGACACTTTTTGGACACTTTTTGGACACTTTTTGGACAGTTTTAGGACAGTTTTAGGACAGTTTTAGGACAGTTTTTGGACAGTTTTTGGACAGTTTTTGGACAGTTTTAGGACAGTTTTTGGACAGTTTTTGGACAGTTTTAGGACAGTTTTTGGACAGTTTTAGGACAGTTTTAGGACAGTTAACCTTTCAAAAGTTGTCATTCTTAAGTTAAACATAACTTCTCAGTGGAGTTTTTTTTCCTTTGCCTTAAATGTTATGTAATATGGCATTATTTATCCAAGCTGCATACATCCATTTACATTTTATCTGCTCAAAAATACTTGCGTACATATTTACTTTATGTGAGTCTCGGAGATCTGACCTGTAACTTGGCCTGCTGGTGTCACTTGCTTCTCTCCACAGCAATAGATCGGTATAATGCCATTTTACTCCTGGCCTCCTGAAGAGTCACATTGAAAATATGTTAATTAATTATACTGATTTTAATAGATTTCTTTCTTTAAAACCAAGATTTAATTTGTGTTCTGTCTCCACCGGTAGGAAGAGTCGCCAAAACCTGTTTAAACCAGCTGATCAGACACGACACAACAACCAATCTGAGGAAGACGAAAGAAAGTTGGTATAAAAACAAATTAAACTCTGAAAAAAGAAGATCCAAAGAAACTCATTGGACAATTAATTATATTGTCATTACCTTTTGTTTGTTGAGCAAGTACTCGACAATCTCTTTTACTGTGTTTTAGTGAAGAATGTTCTAGAGGAAGGTTTTCTTTTCAGAGCAGAAATGACAAAATACAGTCGTTTTCCTCGCGCTTAATCCTTATCCTCAATCCTACTGGTTAATCTTCACTGTGTCTCAAAACTGGGTTGTGGGGAGGTTGTATGTATAAAATTTATGTTAAGCTGAGAGACATTATTACGTTCTCATTTCGCGAAATTGTAAAAATGATCTCAAAAGTGTGTGCCATAATTAATTTAGAAATGGGACACAGTAAAATGATTGGAAATAAAAATGGGTCAGTCGGTCCGGCAGAGAACCACAGGCTGAGCCACATGCTCACGAGATACAATCATTAATTTAAAAAGGCAATCTTTAGCAGTGTTCAAATATATAAAGAAATATGTGCTCCTAATTATACAGTAGCACAACCATGTGAACTTACATCTTGTGTTTGACATTTCTCTGGGATGTAGCAGCAGAATGTCTCCACCCCCACAGACCCAGACATGGCTTAGTAACCCACGGTGCTGCTGTCTGCCCGCTGGCACCCCGCGGCTCCACTGCACTTTCAAGGAATTTTAAAACTCAAGATTCAACTTAAAGGGGCAGTATGTGACTTTTCTGATGGAGAGTGTGCCACCTGCATGTTGTTCCTCTGTCTGCATGTTCCTCAGTGCGGCATTAAACCAAGACATCTCCAAGTTACAGGCCTGATCCCTGTGGAGAAGCATTTTTAGACATGCACATGATGATATGACATTGGTACAGTACTGTGTAATATTACAGACAGAATATAATAGAAGATCATGACAAGAAACACTATTATGGTTATATCTATTGTGTGTAAGTGTGTATGTATATATGTGTGTGTCTGCATATATGTTTGTGTATTTGTCCATGTCTGTCTTTACTTAGATTAAGATACTGTATGTTATAAATAGAATTATGGTCGTTCACATACAAAGAAGGAAAGAAAAAGAAATAGCAGTTTATATGGATAAGTGTACATGTAGATATAACCTTCAACTTTTTTTTTTTTGCCATGATTATCCATTTTTTATATTTTATTACTTATTTATTTATTCTATTTTTGTGCGTATATGGTTTATTTTGAAATTGGTATCTGTGTGGAGAGAGTTTCTTGAAGCTTGAAAAATAAAGTATGAAAAAAGATGGCTAATGAATACATAACATGTATAATACCTTATTCTGAAACTTTAGGCAAGAAAAACACCTCCATGGAGACAATCCCTCCATCATAAAGTTACAGAGTGCAGCTTTAAATGCACAAAATAGCAATATTATGAACAGAAACACTGCACACTGAAGAAAAACAATAATTTATAAGGATTTAATCATCTTTAGCATTAAAATAAAATCAGAAAAATAGCTATAACAAATGTATATTTTTTGGCCACATAAACATACAAAAAGTACAGTTATATCAATATAAAGATATAAATATATTATTATTATTTAACATTATAACAGTGTCAGTTCAAGTGAAATATTCAAGTGAATTCTTAAAGGGAGAGAATCTGTCACCATTTTGGACAGAATAGTTCACTGTCTGTAAAATTCAGACAATACAATCAAAATCACATATTTGATATTCTCTTACAGTAAATTGTGTCTTGAAATCAGTCTTGAAACTCCATCACTATAGAAACTTAATCTTATCATAATGCTGTTCATTTCCTGTAAACATTTTAAAGAAAATATATAATTTATAGTTAAAATCCATTTATTTAGTCAGTGTTACAAACTGGATGTTAACGTGTCAAATTTCAGTGCTTTAAGTGAAATTTTGTAGTATACAGTTTGTAGTATTTTGTAGTATTTTAACGCACGAAACAACTGATTTTATCCATTGAAGTAAGCAGTAGTTTCTCTGTTTGGTGTTGCATGTAAACAAGAATTTAAATAGCTAAAAGTTGTAGTTTGTAGCACCTAAAACACAAACCTCTGACAACTTAAATGCTAAATATTAGTTGCACAATGCATTTGGAAATTGTTTGAGTGTTTTGTCTTCATCTTTAGTGGCAGCTCATCTGAAATGTCCACCTCATTGTCGTAAGCGCCGTCTACATGCTGGTGCTGGGCAAAATTTACAAAGACCTGCGGAACAAACAGAAATGAAGATGTTTTTGATCAGGAAACAGCATTATAATAGACTAGAAAATAGACCAATATAAGCCCTTAAAATCAACTTTTGTGTTCTTGTAAATGACTCAATTTTGTTTTCCCCTGGTACATTGTTAAAGCACCAATTCAATAAATGTGCAATATAATGCGATAATGTGGGACGACGATAATCGGGCGTCATAAAAAATATCGCCGTTAATCTATTGTCAAATTTGAGCAGGTAGCTGGGTCTATATTAAGCGAACTATGATGACTTTCACCTTTAGCGTAGCCGAATTGCACTGTAGGGGGCGACGAGTTTTCGAACCTGTAGCTACGCCAACATGGTGCAGCTACAAAGCCGCCGGGTTTGCTTCAAGGAAAATTCATTTTTAAAAAGCTTCCCAATTGAGACATGGACAAGTCTAAGATTGTTTTCACTTTATGTAATGCAGAATTAGTTTAATGTAGGAGATCTACCGGTCTCAAGCATCACTTAACAAACTAGCTGCCGACCCATCAGCAATAATCTAGATTAATCTAAAAATTTCAGATTAATTTTTTAATCTATGTCCACCATTAGTGTAATATCAGGTTTACTTACTTGATCCCTTGTAAAAAATATACAATTAACTGCATTTGACACAATCTTCATC
>JACN01010639.1:0-12199 GCA_000787155.1 Scartelaos histophorus | reverse complement strand
GACATGCGCACACACATGATGATGATCTAACTACCATCATTCTTTTTCAGGGCAGCCATTAATGCTTTTGCGGCTGTGCTCTGCACAAGTAAGTTTATTTGACTTAGACATTCCTCATATGCAACTGCCATAATGTCCCACAGGGGTCAGTGTTGCACTGTAGATTGTTAGAGCACTTGAGCAGCCTGTATGCCAGTTTGATATTGCGGTTGAAGTTGTTATTGGCCTTAAGGAAAGTTTCAAAGGGTATTAATTGTATTGGAGTGATTAATTGAGGTAGTGTTTAGATAACCCCTGCTATTTGTAAAAACACAAATTCTCAGGTTAAATGTATGGTCCAGCTGTTACTAACAATTGTTTCCTTTGACAACCATGAGTGACTTGTCATGAGTGACTTGTATTTGAGTTCTGATATGGTTGTGATGCTGTTTCTCTCCTGTTTCTTCTCAGAGGCTAACGTCTGCCTGGTGGTATCTAAAGGCTATATCTCTGGACTCTTGCGGCTTTACGAGGACTGGCACTGCAAGGATACTCATCATGTTGCCATAGCAATCCGCCATGCGCTGCTGCGTTGCCTTCATAAGGTCACTTACAGTACTGCAGGCAGAGAGGCATTCTTTTCACTCGGAGGCCTCCGCCTCATCTACCAAACAACACAGGTGACCCACTCACATTTATGTCTCTGTATGACTCAACAATGTGACATCATCACTTAACATTATTCTTTTTATTACAACTTAAATGCCAGTTGCTTCTTTACTCTGTGCAGACATGTTTGATGAACAAAGCTCTCTCCTCTCTCGTGGAGCCGTCAGTTCAGCTCATGAGAAAATGTCTGCCTAAAACCCGCCTTCCACTGACCTCAGATCTGTCTGCATACTCCTTTCCAATACCAGGACGCCCCCACTCTGACCTTCATGTCAACATTGCATTCGGTACAGATTCCACTGGAATTACCCTAGTGCCCTGCATACTGTATTTCTTAACAAATTTGAACAGGGTGTGTTTTTTATTCTTTTTGTAGGTGACAGCTGTGGGGACAGTGACGAAGATGAACCTGAGAAAAATCAGGAGACTGAAAACAATAACTATGTGAGTTCTGCATCTCTTCAAGCATATAGTTACATAATTAGAAGATGACATATATGCTAAAATATGACATTATTAATATTACATTACTCTGCTGTTGAAAAAATGAGATGAGTTTTATATCCACATGGTATTTATCTAACAAGACAGGTGCTCTTTTTGCAAATTCATATCCCTCTTTATATTAAATTATTTTTAAATGGGTGCTTAACATTTATATGTCTATTCCCCAGAGATCAAACTAAATACCATTACTTACAATAATGTGCTGGTGCAGTTGCCTTATGTTGACTTTTACACACCCTTTATCATTAGACAAACCTAACCACCCAACCTAACCACCCAACCTAACCACCCAAAGACTTTGTTTACTTGTATGTATTAATGTTATGCTATTATTATATGGTTTTACCACCAGTTTGCAGTTTGAGCTGCGACTGCTCCCTGTGGTGCATTGTATCAGAGCAGGTGCACACTCTGATCCCACTAATCCTTGACATTTTCCCTGCTCCTCACAGGCACACAGACTCCAACTCAATGTGCCTCATCAAACCTGAGTATTCTGTGGCCATGCTGATAGGACCAGCTAGTCACAATCGCTTAAAAATTCTCATCTGATCTTCATGATTACATAAATAGCCATTTGTATTTTCATTTGTTCATTCTGGGAAAAAATAGTGGCTAAAATCGCTAACAACATAAACACTTTTCTATCCATTTACAACAGTCATAATTCTCTTATTAAGGATGAAGATTTGGAGACTGATCTGAATAAACTACGCCATCGGCCTGAGCCGGACAGACCTAAAGAGGCCCTGGCACAGTACAACATTTTTTGCCCTGAGCTCTACCATGACTTTCAGGTAATAACTGACCCTTCATATCTCTCTTTTATAGCACTTTTACAAATGCTCAAGGTCACAATACAGGTTTCTGCATTATTGATTTATCCCCTACTCTGCACCTACACTCACACTGAGCATTTATACATAAGCAATGTGAATTGTCTTGCCTAAAGGCACAACAACAATTTGCTCTAGAGGCACTGCTGCTGCCCCATTACGACACCTGGTATTCCCAGTGGTCTTCCATCCCAGTTCTAACCAGGACCAACATTGATTAGCTCACAAGATCTTGTATTGGCCTTTTTGTAGATTGAATGCCATTGTTTTTGTATTTTTTGGGAGGGACAGGGGCTGGCCTGTTTTCTACATGCTGATCTGTGTTCACATATGCTTAAGATGCAATCGTAAAATGAGAATAAATGTGCCCATGCATAAAGACACAGAAATAGTAGAATAGATAATAAATGAGTGTCTCCGTCTGAGGTAATATTTCATGTCATACCACACAGGATCTGGTCTGACACAACTCCTGATTAATGTTCTCATTTTAGATTAATGGAGATTCTGGAGGACTGTTTTAAACCTACAGTTTTAAACCTTATTTTAGAACCTGTAAACATGCTTACATTATTTTTCATTTTAATTGTTAGTTCTTTTAGGTATTTTGACTATGTTTGTTTGGATATCCCTGCCCTTTTGCAGTTTATGTAGCATCTTGTATTAAAAAATAACAAAACTTTTTTTTTTTTTTTTTTTTAACACACTTGTTTTATTAATACCAGGTTGTCTACACTGTTGTTTGGACAGTGTAGCTAGGCATTGTAACTAACTCAGTGTAATGCAATCATCAAAGAGAAAGGTTTACTGTAGAAATACTTCTATCAGAAAAAAACTATTTTTGGTTTGCCACAGGAGCTAGATTTGGGTTCAGAAACAGAGAGAAGTTCAGCAGCATCTTCATCAGATGAGGAAGATGAGCTCTGCTACAGCTCTTCACCTCACGGCTCTCAAAGACATGGGACTGATCCATTCCAAGGGAAATACTCTAAAGGTGGGAGAAATTACATAATTGTGTACAAGAAGCTTATTTTGTTATATTTTCTACCATTTCTGTAACCTACAATGTCCATCTTTTATAAACTACCATTCTGAACAATAATTTGGTTGTATTTTTTCTTGCTCCTTATTGTGCAGGTGCTGAACAGTCAGATTCTCGTGATATTCACTTTCGCTCCACAGTCCTTGGCACCAGTCCTAGTTTTAGAGCTATGCCAAAAGACTCAAGGTACAGTAAAAAGGATCCCTCTTTAGCTCAGCTACAAACAAAGCACATTCCAGAGACCCATGATGTTTGCCTGGGCAGCAAGAGCGCATGCTTTTACCATTCTTTACAAAGGTGGAGAAACACATGGGCTATTGCCTAATGCTCTGTACGGTCTGGTCCATAACCTCCTCCATTCAAACAGAGAGTTGGACAGATCAGTCATGATGCACAATCAGAAACTGATCCCGAGCAAGAAAGATCATTTGTCAGTGCAAATTTTTGTTCTATCTCTCTTTTAAAGGGGAGACTTCCTGCATCAAAATGGCCATGGTCACAATGATGAGGAGGAGATAGATGAGAGCAGCCATGAGACCATCATAGATCGATTGTTGGAGAAAAATGCCTCATGTATCCCTCATCATGACCCCAAGCTGTACCGCTCTGCTGCATCCAAGACCAAGTCCATCCCTGACTTCAACATCTTGGGCTTTCCCGACTTCTGGGGTCACCTTCCACCACAAGGACACGAAACTATGGCTCCACGTAAACCCAATGTGCAGAGGTACTATTTAAGTTTGTTTTATTTGTACAACTTTTGTCTTATAAATGGATCATTTGCAGTGACGTCATGCTCGGAGTGTTCTTCCTGTATGCCTATGGCAGAATGTTCAGAAGTTATCATGACCGTGTTAGCAATAACTACCAAAAAATAAATAATACAAAAAATACAATTACAAAATGGATTTTAATTCAGGAGCCTGTGATCAATATGAACATTCATAGTCCTGTGTAAATGTCCGGTTTTCAACAAAAAGTTGAGGGTGACAGTTATTTAATGTAATTTGAGAGGGACTTGTTTAACAGTAAAAATGACATGTTGTAGTTTCCAGGTAAATCAGTTCTTTCTGGTCAGATTGTGTGAAGCTCAGATTAAAGCAGAACATTGTACAGTTCCCAGCCCTTTGGTTGACTCTGCCTGCTTCATTTGGAATTACAAAATAAACATATTTTATCATTTTACCTAATGCATGGACTAAAGCTCCATTGCTTTTAGTTCAGAGGTGTCTTTGACATTTTTTGTAAGACAACTTCATTTTTCCATTGCTTAGTCTTAACATAAACTCTTATCAGTCTTACCAGTTTGTCAATACAATACCATTAACTTTTTTTTTTTTTTAAATAAAGAAATACAATTAATATTATGCAGATCTGAGTTAAGCATTTTGGCCCAGCCCTCCACAAAATTTTCTGTTTCTCATCTGGCTCCATTGAAAAAAATAATTGCCCACCCCTGGATTAAAGTCTAACTTGAGTAACATCTGCAGATAGAGCAGTGCAGACAATTAGCTTCACACCCCCAGGGAATGTTGATGACACACAAGTATCAATAACTGTTGCATGAGGTTCTTTCAGATGTAAACATTAGCACTGATGTTCTGTAAATATGGAGGACAAGGATGTGATAAATAGCACAGGTACCCAAACACTGAAACACAGCATAAGTATGTATTTTAATATTGTGTGCTATGTGTCTTTACTAATATAACTATTACTTTACCTTAGCTGTCTTGGAGGTACTATGGTAGTTGGTCTTTTGAGGCGATCTGTTGCAGAACTGTATAGTGTCTTCATTTTGTTCTATGAAATATAGTGTGTCACAGCAGATCTAAATGTGTGGGACAGTCACATCCAGAGTCAAACTGTGCAGAACAAAGCTCTCAGATGCTGTTTGCTGAATCACAAACCGCGAGTCAGTTGGATGTGATTTCCCACAGAGCGGCCGTCAGACAGAGCGTGTAGTGGGACAGAACAGGATCACTGTGTCCTCTCCTCCTGCACCTGTCCCATACTCCACCACACACACTTCTTTCTTCACTTATTACCGTTTCCCACACCCCGCCGATATCTCAGGCTCCCTGTCACATTCCATTATTTCTCCATCTCTTCTTTTATTACGCCATCTTCTCTGCTCTGCAGTTGATCTGACAGCCAGGAAAGCCTTATTCTATAGCTGTGCCCGTGTCTTCTTCAAATGGCCTCAGTGTATTTATGAGTATCCATGTTATATTATTATCATCTATCAGTCTTCAGTGCTTTTGTTGTACTGTGGTCTATTCATCTCTGCACAAACATTAATGGTATGTTTGTTGATTTAGCTGCTAACAGTAGTATTTGACTTATTGCTCATTAAATAATTTGTGTTTATTTTGGGACTAGTATGCCATATGGCTATGCAATCAGATGTATTTAATTTTGTTCAAATGCCCCCATTAAGTTAATTTAGAGATGATCAGACCACATGAAAAAGGAGAGTGATTGTCTCACAGCAAAAACATGTGCAAAGGAAGGATGAGAATTTATGGAATGGGACCCTATTACATTGAAGAAGGTAGATTTAGCATTTTTAGCTTTTGAATTACTATTTTTTCTGTTAGGGCTTTAAAGAGTTGCAGTAAAGTGACAGCAACAGGAACACAGGACAGTGGATGTTAAAGTGGAGGGCTACAATACAAACCTGCTGGATCATTGTGTATTCTTGGATTTATTTGTACCTAAAGACGACCCAAACACAAAGGCCAAAAAGAAGCAATTGTTTGTTTAAAGCAGTGTGTAAAACTTTGCAGTGCATCTCAATGGGACTCATCAATCATCTCTATTCTGATTGTTGCTGATAGTGAGTGCCACAGTGTCTTTTATTTCGAGTCCCCACCACCAGTAGGGCCTTGTAAACACAGGGGGCTTATGCATAACTCTTATCTCACCACTGTACAGCGTCTGAGCTTCTTGTTTTGATGTTTGTGCTAGAATCATTAAACTCTTTGTCTTCATCATCTGTGAGACCTGCCGACTATTGATAGTGCTGTTTCACTCAGAAAATATGAATTGGAGTTTGTCCACTTTGTCTGTGCGTTGAAGAAAGCGTGCATCGGCCACATAGCTGTAGTTTTCATTCCCAGACCTTCAGTCCACAATGTCTACTGTGTTACAATTGATACTTTGCACCGGATATCGTCAATATTCCCTGACGTGTAATGCTAACTGTAGGCACGCTATGTCTGAACCTTTGGTAGACTTTAATCTGGGCTTTATTTCAACACAGTCTGCCCAAAAAGAGCTGACTTAGTTGGAACTACAACAGGTAAGCTGATTTTGTCCCTCTGAACTAACATTGAAGTCACAAATTAGCTCATATGGATAACAGGCTCCTAAAAAACAGTTTTGGCTGTGTTTGCTAATATGTGCTTTGCCTCACCCTGGTAAGTGAAGGATATTTCACCATACACAATCATCACTGCAAAATATTAGCCAAGCCTAGTGACTAGAAGTCAGTTTTTCATAATCTATAAATGCTAGAATCCAGGATTAAAACAGAGGAAGGTTTTACTTATGTTTTAGTATTTGAACTTGAACAGAGAGTGTATGTACTGCCTTTCAACCGGGCTCCTCTGAGACATTTTCTCAGCATTTTCAAGAGGTCGGCAGATGCTGACATTTAAAAATGTTAAAGATGCAATTTCCCTTTGACCTTAATCTAATTATGTTGCCAGTTTGTTGGTGCTCCTCTAAAGAGAGCATGTTTAGGCGCCTGCAGTCACTTAACAGAGCGGATGCCAGTGCCATTTCTGAGGGGGCTTTATGAGAAAATTGTCCCAGGTGCAATGTAAAATTAGACATGATGCAAAGGATTTTTTTTTTTTAAGCGTTGCCATAGTTACACATGTCTGGACCACATTTTTTTAAATATGCATGGTTGTATTATCACTACCACAGTTAATGAAGGTGTAACTTGCCGTAATTCTTTGGAAGATCCTAACATTTTTTAAGTTGTCTTTCAAAGGTGGAAAATGTAACTTTTCTTGTAGCGGTCTGTTACCATGGAGATGTTATTGCTTTGCCTGGAATGTGCCACTTAAACTTAATCGTTTTTGCATTTATTCTATTACAGTTGTTTTTATTGCTAAGAAAAACCTTCTAAATTGTTAGCAGAATGTTGAAGAGTGAGATTGTCTATCCACAGATCTGATTTGTAAACTGCCCCTGTGGCATCACCAGCTCATCTCTTTGAAAATGGGTACGTTTATTATCATGCTGTTCATTTCCGGGCAAAGCAGTCTCAATGGGGACAATCAGGCCAGACCTTCTACTAGAAAAGTTACGTAGAGCTCCTATAAAAATAGCTGTTACTATTAAAAAGTACTGTTAGTCTTCCTTTACTAAAGGTGTTGAGATTACAGTGTAGTACAAAGTAACTGGACCCCATGTGTTGTTAGAGTTTATCATTTGTTAATCTTGCCAAGTCATTCATTGGCGACATTGTCTTCTCTCTTAGACAGAAAGTGTTGGAGGATGTCCAGCGTTTTCTGAATAAAGATGACATCATCAACAAGGTTATTTTTGACGTGGACGACAGCAGGTATGTGACTGACATGTGTTTTTGCTTATACAGTACAATGTTATGCAGTAGAGCCAGACTCAGGAAAAGTTTTGTTTGTCAGTCTGCAGTGCCCATCTGACAGTACAGAATCGCTCAAGTTCTTCTCCAAGTTTGAGTGCGGAAACCTCCGGAAAGCTGTTCAGGTCCGCAGGTAAGCCCTAATCTGAGCTGTATAGTAAATTAAAAGTATATGAAAAGATTATATGATCATTTTACCCTTCTCTTCAGATATGAATATGATCTGATTCTGAATGCTGATGTGAACAGCTCTCAGCACAGTCAGTGGTTTTACTTTGAGGTCAGCAACATGGAGCCAGGTGTGCCCTACCGCTTCAACATCATCAACTGTGAAAAGACCAACAGCCAGTTCAACTACGGTAAGTCACAAGGCTTTAGTGTATGGGGTCCAGTCTGGAATCAATAAAGGGGCTCTGTGTAACTTTTCTGATGGAAGGTATAGACAAGTTTAATGTACTGTAGAATATTCCTGGCAAAGTAACATCTTCATGGTCAGGCCACTAGGCAGGGAGACCCTTCACCAGAAAAGTGAAGTCATGCTCATTTAACACAATTGAATAACACTGGTATTGCATGCTTAAACTATGTATGCTTGACATATAATACGTTTTATGAATGGCTGCGTCTCTTTGCCAGAGCAGAATAGGCAGGTTGTTCGGAGACTGCCTCTGGCTAACAATGACTGCCTCTTATAGCTTTCTGTCAGATGGAGACAGTTGTTTGGTGTGGCCCCTGCCCTTTGACCTCTCTCTGAGTGACAGTTGATGCACCTTTGTACAGACATCTCTGCTGCCATAATACACCATCTATTACCTCTAAGGCGCACACAAATGGACTTACAAAAGGGCATTTCTCCCATAGCATCTTTCGTTTCAAATACACTTCCTCACACACTCATTTATGCAGTGTCCTTTGTAGCAGAAAATAGCCTTTGATAACGTCCCATAGGAAATCATTTTCATCTCAGGAAGGGATGAATGAATAGAAGAAAGGCTTGTCTTCCCAAATAGACCCTAGGTATTGTTCTGAAAATGACTTTTCTTCTGAAAGGTTGTAATTTGCTGACAGACAGAAAGTCAACTGTATTTTGGACCTCTGAATGTTGATACATTTGGGGTTGAACAGAGTCTTCCCAGCTGTTGAAGAAAAAAAATGGTCTTCTGTTAGCAGGGACTATATCTGACCATCGTCAAGATCATCACAAAATATGTGCCTATTATATGTGCCAGATTGTGTTACACTGTTATTACTAAACAACTATTACAGAATCATCTTTTGTGCACATTTAGAACATTTGCTGTACATTAGCTATAGAGGTGCACTGTATAACTTCACTAGTGGAGGGTCTGCCATTTGCTTGTCTCCATGGTGATGTTGCTTTGTCTAGAATGTCCCAGTATGGCATTAAACATATCCATTTTGCATTTACTCAATAATGTAGGTTTTTATTTACTTAAAAACTTGCATTCTTACTGTGAGTGGGCTCGCCTCTCCACAGATCTGACATGTAATTTGACTCTACTCTTACACAATGCACCTTTAAATAATGACTGTTGGGGTATGTCTTTAGCCCCCTTCACTACTGAGTGAGAGGTGGTGGGGTTGAGAATAATGATAGATTTTGAGGTTTTGAAATTGCGTCTTGCTGCTTTAGGAATGGACTACTACTCATTCTCATCTGTTACTAACCAAAATGCAACTCTTGGTTAGATATTTTTTATTTCATAAAGTTGTGTACATGATAAATAAAAAGTGTGTGTCTTTGTATATCAGGCATGCAGCCGGTCCTGTACTCTGTGAGAGAGGCTCTAGAAGGTCGGCCTCACTGGGTTCGAACTGGAAGTGAAATCTGCTACTACAGGTATAAATGCTGTAAAGTCATAAATATTTTGAGTTTTAATATTTCCTTTTTCAGTAGGCGTTTTATGCTAATTTAGTCCACTATTGTTTTGCCCTGCAGAAACCACTTTTGCCCTGTGCGAGGCAGGAAGACAGCCACTTTTTATACACTGACATTTAGCGTCACCTTCAAACACAGTGAGGACGTGTGCTACCTGGCCTACCACTATCCATACTCATACTCTGCACTGAAGGTATTAACTGAGCTCCACTATTTCTGATCTGTTTAGAACGACTTCTGACTTGTGCAAACTGTGTCCCAGGCCCATCTCAAGGTGTTGCAAAAGTCAGTGGATCCTGCCAAAGTGTTTTTCCGCCAGCAGACTCTGTGTGGGTCTTTGGCAGAAAACTCTTGTCCACTGGTCACTATCACTGCCTGTCCGGCCAGTCGGGGGTGGAAGGACCTACATCAGCTACGTAAGTGTACAGCTTTTATGCTCAAATGCTGAAATTTCCACTTTTATTTTAATCAGTGAACAAAAATATAAAAACATAAAGGTGTACTGTGTAACTAGTCTGCAGGAGGGTCTTTCACCTGCTTGTCTCTGTGGAGATGTGCCTAGAATGTTCCTCAGTATCCCTGTGATTTAAGAAACTCCATACAGACTTAAGAAGCTAAATTATAGGTTAGATGGTGACCCCACTCACAGTAAGAATGGATGTTTTTTTAAGATATTTTAATAAATAACACTTGTAGTTGAAAAAATTAGTTAGACATATTAGTTCGATATCATACTGTGGACAATTTAAACCAAAGCATCAACATCTCCATGAAGACAAACAGGTTGTGAACCCTCTCCAGAAAAGTTACACAGTGCATCTTTAACACTGTAATATTACTGCTCATATTGGTTGAAAGAGTTAAATGTAGTGCTTCTTAGCTTGGTCTTTTACGTTTTTTACTTAATATTCATTCTTGATTTTTTATTTGATTAAGTTTTGTCTTATAAAAAAAAATCAAGTATGTTTCAATATTAATTTCCTGAACAAAAATGAGATATTTGCTGTTTAAAGAAAAAAAAAAAAGTCCTATTTCTCCCAAACTCTGCTTTAAACTACAGATAATCAGATTTATATCAGTATTCTACTACTGGTGTTCGTTAATTTAGAAAACCCTGCTCCTACTGTATGCTCACAGACAGCTGTGTTTCACAGTGTAATTCTTATTCATCATGCATTGAGAAAGAGATTTCTACTAACAGAAACAATTTATTAGAATAGTTATCCTATGTATTAAGTCAATATGAGCTGGCTTTACCTGCGCTGTGACTTTATTTATCGTCTATGTGATCACAGGTGTTTCTGCTGTTGTGTACTGCAAACCACATCCTGACAGAGACCAATATCCCATGCTTTGTTTACTTTGCAGTGGGAGATTGAAACTCAGTGATCCTGTGCTTATGGAAATATGAAGAGATTATTTATTGAGAAAAAACCACTAGTGCATTTCCATATTAGAAAACTATTATAGAGCTCTACACGGGCTTCTGTTTCTCATGAGCACAGATGCAGGTCTGAGCTGGCTGTTTTTTGGCAATTGTCAAGTGCAGAACATGTTTTAGAATCTTAGTACTTTAAAGGTGCAATAGGTAACTTTTCTGGCATTTGCTACCACCAAATGGTCATGGTCACATATTTATATAGCGCTTTTCCACCGTCACTCATAGGGCTTTACATCAAGGAACCACTTGCTCATTCACACACACATTCGCAGACACTAGGGCTAAGGTGGGTTAAGTGTCTTGCCCAAGGACACAAAGACAGCATTCATCTATGAGAGCTAGAATCACACCGCCAACCTGTGGGTCAGTGGATCTGACCGCTCAACCAATGATGTCTATGTTGAGTGGGATTCAAATAGGCAACTTTCTGATCAGTGGACACTTACCAACTGAGCTATTGTTGCTCCATCCAAATGGTTAAGAATTTAATCATATTGTTGAGCAAGTGAGCAAAAACATCTCCCTGGAGACAAGCAGGTGGTTAACTCCCTACCATAAAGTTACGTGGTGCATCTTTAATTTCACTCATGCATTTAAATGAAATGTTTTTGAAGCCTCATGAGAATTTGTCTATTTCTGGTTGTAGTTTTTTTCTCAAAGCCTTAGTTAGCTTTTTGAGAAGTAGCTTTATTTTTAGGTGGTAATTAGAGTTATTAAGTTCATATCTAGATGTGATTATCTTATTGTTTTCTCTCACCCTGACAGAAAACAATAAGACAACATAATATCTGTTTTATAATATATATGTATACGTAGATCTCTAAATTGTGAGTGGGACATTTTATAATTTCCTTTTATTTTGTCATCTGTGTCATTTGCGTCTCCATTTTTGCCTCGGTTTGAATAGATGTTGTGATTCTTCAGGTAATCGCACCTACATTGTGCTGACTGGAAGGGTCCATCCTGGTGAGTCCAACGCCAGCTGGGTTATGAAGGGCACGCTGGAGTTCCTCTGCAGTAATGACCCAGTAGCCCAGAGTTTAAGGGAAACTTTTGTCTTTAAGATCATCCCAATGTTGAACCCCGATGGAGTCATCAATGGCACGTGAGTACAGCCACTGGAAAAACACTGATTTACCTGTGTTCATATAGGAGCTGTAATTCTCTTAAAGGGCCCCTATTTTTAATCTGTTATAATGTTGTTTCC
>JACN01075102.1:0-10324 GCA_000787155.1 Scartelaos histophorus | reverse complement strand
GCGCTCCTTTTGAAACTTTTTTATACATGACAGTAGTTCTTCCATTCATACTAATCATAAACTTGTTTTAAGCTTGTTTGTCTAGAATTTAGCAGAATTTATCTACAATTTGGCAAACTTATTTTAACCAGAGACTGATTTATTCTAGTCTAGAAGGAATTTATTTGAAGAGAACTTTTCGATTTATTCTAGTCTAGAAGGAATTTATTTGAAGAGAACTTTTCAATCATTTCACTACTTTTAAGTCATTTTCTGATAGATTTAAGGGTTTAAATCTTACATCTTTTGGCTGATCTTTTTGCAGTGTCATTGCTAAATCCAAAAAAAAAAATAAAAATGTACACAGCGCTTTTCCACCAGGATTTTACCACTCACCCTTTCACACACATTCCTACACCAGCGTACACAGACATTACAAGCTTCTTGAGAGTCTTGCACAAGGACACAATGCTAATAATCATCTGTAGGAGCTGGAATCGCACCGCCAACCTTCAAAATCAGCAGACAAACACTCCATCCTACCCACTGAGCTACTGCCACCCTCAAAGATCTCAATTAATTTCCGTGCAAAACAAACCAAAAATATGTGTTTGCCGGAGCACTGTGGAGTGAAGCAGCTCAAATAAGGCTAAAAACAGATCGCTGCAGAACTTTATAGTGGAATTCACGGCAGCTGATTGTACATTCTGAGTTTTTTAAATGACCGTTCTGAACCTTACACATACGACACAGCTGGAGTCTGACGTTTTTGAAGTAACTGTTTGATTGACGTGTGATATTTCTCCGGGTTTGGGGCTGGTGCTGTGGTCTGACGTGCTGTTTAGTTTTCTTTTTCTCAAAATTTCTCTCTTGCGTAACAACTGGGACCACTTATCTCATACAGACAGGTGTCCAAAACTAAAACAGCTTCATCTCAGCATCAAAATCTGGATTTAAATCACCCCACATGTTTTATAAGATCAAACCAAAATCTGCTCCTCATCGTCCTGTACTGAAGCTGCGCTGTGTAACTTTTCGATTGGGGGTCAGTTACCGTCTCGTTTCCATGGATATGTCATTAGAATATCCCAAAGTGCGACATTAAACAGCTCTACTTTACATTTACTCGATTCCATGTGGTTTTATAGCTCAAAAATACCTTAAAACATTCATTCTGACTGAGCGGGGTCGCCTCTCCCCAGATCTGACCCGTAACTTCTGGTTTGGTTCCCGTGTTTAACCCTCCACCAGAAAAGTTACACAATATACCTTTAAAAGTCTATTTTATGCCATATTTTATTTTATTCTGGGGTAGACTGACAGAGGCAAGGCTAACGCAGACAAAGCATTCAAACATAGGGAAGTGTCTTGCCTAAGAGCACAGTAACAGAGTGCCCTAGAACCACTAGCGCTCCCCTGTGGCACGTGGTATTTTCAGCAGTGGTAAATGAAGTACTCAATTTTGTTACTTTAGTAAAACTACAGATATAAAGGTTAAAAGTTACTCAAGTAAAGTAAAGTAAGTATTAAAGTAATTGTTTCAAATGTACTTTAAGGGTCAAAAGTAAAAGTATTTTGCAGATTTTTTAGAACAATTAGAGGCTGAAATTTAGTGATTTTGAAGAATTTAGCTAATTTTAAGTGATTCAATTGATGTCTTAATTTTTCCCAGCTGTTTGTGTTTGATTTGCTCAAACTTGTGACGGAACTCAAATTAAATGTGCAAAAAAAAAAGTACTTTTTACTTTTCAGTCCAGAATTCTTAAGTTTTCTCTTCATCTGACAACTCCAGGTCTGTGAGGAGGAAATAACATCAGAATTTAGTGTAATAAGCACTATTGAACCTGGCCATTTCTTTTACTGATAAGACCCTGGTTTAGATCATCTCAAAAATCCACATTATATTTAAAATTGTTTTAAATATTATGTCATCTGTAGCCCAGCGGTATTAGACCTTTAATTTTTGGTGTCTCTTCCTTTCAGATTTTTTCACAATGTGTTAATTTGCAGTAAAAATTTTCAAACAATAACGCAACCAGCAATATCTTGAACGCAGCTTTTTCTAGTGTCGCAGTACTTGAGACCAGCTTCGAGACTGGTTTTTTACAGTCTTGGTCTCGTCTCAGACTCTGGAACATTTGGACTTGGTCTTGTCTTGGTCTTTAAGGTACTTGGTCTTACTCTTGGACTCGTACTCGAGGTCTGACACTCGACCATTGCGATTTTTTACAGTCTTGGTCTCGTCTCAGACTCTGGAACATTTGGACTTGGTCTTGTCTTGGTCTTTCAGGTACTTGGTCTCATTCTTGGACTCAGACTTGACCATTGTGTTTTTATTTCATTACGGCCGGTAAATGTGCCGAGACTTCTAAATATCACTGCAAAACCAATAAGATAATGTAACTGTAAATGTTGTGAACTTGAAAAAAACCCATTTGATTTACTTTGAAGTTTTTTTCTGTAAAGTGCCAGTGGAAGTGGGATTAACGAAGTAAAAGGTAAAGATAAGAGTAAAATAAACACTTTTTGGACATTTTAGGCCTAAATGAACATAAACCAGATCAAAATGCGATAGGTTAAAAAAAACAAAAAAAAAACAAACAACAACAACATTGACATATATGTGCCAAAAGAACTATAAAACACAAATAAATGTAGAAAATAACAAAAATTTGGTCTCGATGGGCAGTAGTCTTGGTCTTGTCCCAGTCTTGATCTTTGAACGACTAGATCTTGTCTCAGTCTTTGCCTTTTAAAGTCTCAGCCTTGTCTTGATCTCGACATTTTAAAGACTCAGCCTTGTCTTAACCTTGAAATTTGAAAGTCTTAGTCTTCTCTCAATCTCAACCTTTGAAATTCTCAGTCTTGTCTTGATCTCGAAATTTGAAAGTCTCGGTCTTGTCTCGATCTCGTCCTTTGAAAGTCTCGGTCTTGTCTCAATCTTTGAAAGTCTCGGTCTTGTCTCAGTCTCGATCTTTGAAAGTCTTAATCTTGTCTCAATCTCAACCTTTGAAATTCTCAGTCTTGTCTTGATCTCGAAATTTGAAAGTCTCGGTCTTGTCTCGATCTCGTCCTTTGAAAGTCTCGGTCTTGTCTCAATCTTTGAAAGTCTCGGTCTTGTCTCAATCTCAACCTTTGAAAGTCCGAGTCTTGTCCCTATCTCTGCCTTTAAAAGTCTCAGTTTTGTCTCAATCTTAGAAAGTCTCAGTCTTGTCTCAATCTTAGAAAGTCTCGGTCTTCTCTCGATCTCGACCTATGAAAGTCTCAGTCTTGTCTCAATCTTTGAAAGTCTCAATCTTGTCTCGATCTTGGAAAGTCTCGGTCTTGTCTCGATCTCGACCTTTGAAAGTCTCAGTCTTGTCTTGATCTTGGAAAGTCTCGGTCTTGTCTCGATCTCGATCTTTGAAAGTCTCAGTCTTGTCTCGATCTTGGAAAGTCTCAGTCTTGTCTCGATCTTGGAAAGTCTCGGTCTTGTCTCAATCTCGACCTTTGAAAGTCTGAGTCTTGTCTCAATCTCAACGTTGGAAAGTCTCAGTCTTGTCTCAATCTTTGAAAGTCTCAGTCTTGTCTCAATCTTTGAAAGTCTCAGTCTTGTCTCGATCTTGGAAAGTCTCGGTCTTGTCTCGATCTCGACCTTTGAAAGTCTCAGTCTTGTCTTGATCTCTGCCTTTAAAAGTCTCAGTCTTGTCTCGATCTCAACCTTTGAAAGTCAGTCTTGTCTCAGTCTTTAAAAGTCTTGGTCTTGTCTTGGTCTTGACCCTCAGTATTCTCGGTCTTGTCTTGGTTTCACAATCCCGTGGTCTCGGACTGGTTTTGGTCTCGATTTGTGCGCTCTATACTCCAACACTTGCTTTTTCAGTCGGTCGGCGCGAATTCTCCAGGTGCAGAATCCATGGCTCAGTAAAGCACATCATAAAAAGTGTCTTAAAGAGGGATTCGTCTCAGATGCCCTCCCTCGGCGCTGGGAGGTCTGCGCGTGTCCACATGTGTTGGTGATTGGTGTTTGTGAGCGGATATAAACGTGGAAGAATGCAGCTCGCTTTGATCCAAACCAAATTATACAGACAAATTATCACTCGCTAATGTCCAAACGAACACATTACTCACCACTGGCCCCGGGGTGTGCGATTCTGACAGCTGATTGGTTCAAATACGAATGTCCCGCCTCCAAAAGCAGAGGTGGTAAAGAAGGACAAAATGGATTCAAGTATGAGTACTGTTACTTCAAAATCATTTGACTAGAATAAAAGTACAAAGCAGTAGTTCAACAAATTACCAAGAGTGAAAAATATTTGGAAATAAAAACTGACATTACTACTATAAATATTACTGCTACTACCGCTACTAGTACTACAAATACTATTACTACTACTACAAGAACTACTGTTATTACTGTTACTACTATTACTACTACAACTACTACTATTGCTACTACTACTATGACCACTGCTACTACTATTACTACCACTTCTACCACTACTACTACTACTACTATCACTACTACTACTATTGCTGCTACTACTAGTATTACTCCTCCTACCATTACTACTATTGCGATTACTACTGCTACTACTACTATCATTACTACTGCTACTAATATTACAACTAGTAGTACTCTTACTACAACTATCACTACTACTACAACTCCTTCTCCTCCTGCCACTACTACTACTGCTATTGCTATTACTACTAGTACTACTACTATTACGACTACTACAACTATTACTATGATTACTGCTACCACTACTACTGCTACTATTGCTACTATAATTACTACTATTGCTACTATTGCTACTTCTCTTACTACTATAATTACTACTACTCAATAAGAGTAACTTCAGAACAGTCCGGACATGACTTGTAATTTATTGATTTCAAATTTGAAGTTCATATAATTGGAAAGAACAAAACAATACATAAATCTGAAGATCTGGTATTTTCAAAGGACGGACAGATGAGAAATCCTAAATCATACCTGAGTTCATTCCAGCGCGTCAAAGCCTGAGCTTGTCTGGACCTGGTTTGGACCCGGTTTAAACCCGGTTTGGACCTCTTTTGGACATGGTTTGGAGCCGGTTTGGACCCGGTTTGGACTTGGATGGACGGGAGACCGCTGGGAATATCAGGTGCCACAGTGGGGCGCCAGTGGCAAAACTCCTGCTGTGTTCACATTGTATGAAAGTGTGAGTGTTGGTAGTAGCCGATGGTGCAGATTGGCAGGCTCGCTTCTATCAGTCTGTCCCAGGGCAACAATGGCTACAATATTTGTTTATTTATTATTAGTTTCGGTCCAAATCATGTCATTTTGTCATTCACAGCGGGAAAAGTAACTAAAACGTATACTACTATGTTAGAAAAGTAACACAAATTGTACACAGCAACTTCCCAAACCTGATGTGACGTGCGCGCTGTTAAGGGGGAGTAACTTAGCATTGAGAGCAAAGGGACGGGAGCATCAGAGCACCGAAAATGACGACGAAACTTCAAGAACGTGTTGTTTTACGGCAAATTGTGTGCATTGCGTAATGTTACTGGTGGAGGAAAAGTTTCACAGTGTTGTATTAAACCTTTTTATCGTCACGGAGACCAAACCGGACCAAGGTATGGGTCAGATCTGTGGGGAGGCGACCCCGCACACAGTCAGAATGCATGTTTTTCAAGGTATTTTTGAGCTATAAAACCACCTGTAATTGAATAAATGTAAAATAGAGCTGTTTAATGTCATACTGTGGAACATTCTAGACAGAGCAGTAGCATATCTACAGAAACAAGAGGTTGGTGGACCCATTACCGAAAAGTTACACAATGCATCTTTAAGAATAAAAAGTTTCTCAAGTAAATTGTCGCTGAGTACTACCGACCTCCGGGAGACAAAGGTTGAGTGAAGATCCCAGCGACCTGCCCAGACAGTAACACGAGAAACATGGGCGGAGCAGATCTACGCCTGGAGGAGCACTTCAATTTATGGACCACCACCCAAAACTCTGAGCCACCCAAACAGCACCGGTAACCACGGCGACCGATGTACGCAAAGAGTCCCCGAGGAGCTCCGAGAGGTTCTACTCAACCCTCGGGTCAACAAAACAAACGTTAAAAAGCATCAAGATTTCACTTGACCAAAATATGTCCAGTCAGGGATATTCTCAGAAGGAAATGAGAAATTCCTTTGACCTGAAGTCTTCCCCAAAGTGACACATTTATAGTTTTAATATTGTAAAGTTTATTACAGGAAACCAGGGTCCAAATTCAGAGTTATTTCGAAACAAAATACAAGTGATTCTTAAAAATTCATTGTATAACTTTTCTGATTCAGGGTCCGTTAGTTGCTTCTATTCATGGAAATGTTGCCTGGAAAGTCCCATAATATCTCATTACATGTATTTATCTCTACGGAGACATCAGGTGACGCCAAAGGGTCAAGATCTGTGGAGAGGCGAGCCGACTTACAGTAAGAATACACGTTTTGAAGTCAATAAAAACCCACGTTATTGAGCAAATGTGAGATGGATACATTTAATGCTGTACTGAGACATTCCAGACAAAGAAATGACATCTCCATGGAGACGACCAGATGGCAGACCCTAAACTAGAAAAGTTACACAATGCAACAAATATACAGTTTGACAAGAGTAGTCCAGTTTAAACTGCTGAAGTTGATGTCTTACTTTGAATCGGGTTAAAAGTCCTATATTGAGTATGATAAACTTAATATACTGTTGTGTTCTCAGCGTAAAAATACCTGGAATGAAGTATTCTCAGTGGTGGTTTGGAACTACGCTAAATTTGTGTATAGCTTATAGCTCTTATCATATGTAAAACTGACTCGTGAGCTTTAAAGGGACTATTTTTGGCTTTAGAAGTGAAACGAAACTTGCGTCGCATTAATTATTGCAGGTTGAGGGACTATTTTCTCAGATATCAATCCACTGCTATCAGGAAGTACAACTCGCTTCTGCTGCTGCTGCTCAGACATAAATCCTTCAAATGCAAGGTTGGTTTTACTTCTAAAATTATTCTATCGATACAGACATTCACATCAACAGTCTGGGGTAATAACAGATCTGCCTCGGGTGTTTTGTGGAGTGGGTAAAACTTTTTTTAGCGTTTACAACAGTCTTTCTCACTAGGAAATGAAGCCACGTTTGTTATAATGTCCAGAATAAGACCCAAAAGCAGAACCACAATCTCAGGTGAAGTTAAGAGGTTTATTACACAGGTAGGTCTGAAGATGAGGGGTGGGGACCGGTGGAGCAGGTTGGTGTTGGGCAGGGGAACCCGGTGGAGCAGGCAGGTACTGGACAGGAAGATTCAGAGGAGCACGAGCCAACAGCAAACAGATGAGATCCAAGGAGCACTGAAGACGGTGAAACAGTGAAAGAATTAACCCAAAGTCCATAGAAATGCATCCAAAAATCAAAAACAGGAAAGTTCTTCAAGAAAAAGCCATGAGCTAGTTACAAGGTGAGGTTAACAGATGAACTGGCAGGGAGTGGAGGAAGAAGCGGCCTGATATGGGCTGGAGGTGACTGTAGATGGATCTCAGGTGGGATGATTATCAGGCTGCAGCTGAAGGCTCACACTCCTCCCAAACAGGAGGGAGGGACTGAAGGGAGGGAGACACTGGAGGATCATGACAACATTTTAATTATCGCCTCCTCAAAAAAGTTCCTGAAGCTATGAAGTTCCTGTGTATATCCTAATATTTCACCAATATTAGCAATATTTAGTAGTTCCAATCCGCAAGGTGCAGGTGTTATCCAGGACAGGAGCGCCACAATTTTAAGTTCCTCTGAATTTCTCACTTTGAATTTGAAAAAAGATGTTTGAATTATTTTTATTCTGAATTTGAGTTGCTGGTTTTTAGTATTTAGTAAGTATTTTTTGCAATATGTATCAAATTTAAAAAAAAACTTTTACCTTATAAATATTCAGCACAAATATTTTCAAGCCCTCAAATTTAACAGTCGAAATTCAGAGTGTAAAATTCCCAGCAAAGATCCAAGATGCCAAGGCAGAAGCAATCGATCCTGAATAAGTGAGGAGGACACAAGCTGTTTCCTATTGGCCGTTCTCATCTATGGGTTTACACTTAACAAATAAGTACTAAGCTAGATCAGATCACTTTGGATTGATTGCTTCTGCCTTGGCATCTTGGATCTTTGCTATCAGTACACTCTGAATTTCGACTGTTAAATTTGAGGGCTTGAAAATATTTGTGCTGAATATTTAAAAAGTGACATTTTTATTTAGAATTTTAAACACTTTGAAAATGTACACTTTCATTTCCAATTCAGTGTTATTTCAGAGTTTTAAAAATTCAAAGTGAGAAATTCAATGGCATTTAAAAATTTTAATCTTATGAAACAAATTATCTTCCATATTCCACTTTGGATCGATTCTCTAAGGCTTGGGATTTTGGATCTTTCCTATGAAGTTAGATCGGATCACTCTGGATCGATTGCTTCTGTCTTGGCATTTTGGATCTTTGCTGCGAATTTTTTTTACTGCAAATTTGAATTTTGACTGTTGAATTTGAGCACTGAATACTTAAAAGGCGAAATTTTTATTTTGAATTTGAAACACTGTACACTTAAAATTTCAGCAACTAAAATTCACTTAAAATTAAAAGTTATTTCAGAGTTTAAAAATGAAATGCAAGAAATTCAACGGCATTTAAACTTTAAAATCTGATGTAACAAATGATCTTCCATAGTCGGGCCCAAACTGGGGCAGCAGGACAAGGAGCGCACTGCAGGGAGAGCTAACCAAAAGCCTGTAGTCTGCTAGCACTGGAGCTAAACTGAACTGAACTAAAGTGGTTTATGGATGGACCAATAGATATAAAGGATGGTCCGACCCTGAGAGATGTTGGAATGTAAAGTGTAACCAGTTAATACGACGGTACAGAAAGTTCTACAGGACGAGATGAGGTGAACCTGCCTACACGGTGAGTAATAATCCAACGATCAGATATTGTTGAGTTCTTGTTGACAGAACAGAAGATAAAGAGTCACGATGGGAGTAAACTTATTCTAATAATATCCACAATCGGACACACACACACACACACCAGCATCCTCCCCACATCCAGGAGATCATAGGTTTTCAAGTTATGTTTCAAGTTAATACGTGTCTTTTATCTTCAGTTCAGTAGAGCTTGGCTGAAATGATCCAAATGTTTCCAGTGAAGGTGCGTGGAGTTTAAAAACAAGTCCAGGATCACCAAGTACCTGATTACTATTTGACTGGTTTGTTGTGGGAGCTAGTAAACAAGGGCAGGACGGATTTGTTCTTGGTTACCTCAGAGAAGGAAAATCTTAGTACCTTAAATCGGGAATGCCTTCTGGATGTGAGCCGGGACATCTTGAGTACAAAAACAGCGTCCAGATGACCACCACTGAAACTCAGCATTGATATTCTGACACGTAAAAAATACAGAGGTTCATTTTTGTTTTGTTTTATTGACGGATGATTGGCGCGTTTCTATCAACACAATTTGTTCCTCCAATATACAGGCCATATTTTGTTTTGGCTTGAGTGCACCAAGTGGCTTTTGTGGCTGTTTTTGGTGCTTTCCAGAGAGCTGATTGTCCCCTGTTCCTGAGAAAAGGGGAAGCGTCTGGGCAGAGGGAAGCTTGTGGGTGTCAGACTATGCAACTGTGGATGGTTTTAGGGTTTTAGGAGACTCATACACGACACAGACGTCAGTGAATGAAGAAAATGATGGATTTGACAGGAGGAAATGTAAAATCTCCCTCTAGAGGCAGACACTGGTACTGGTGAAGAGGAGGATTAGATGAAGACTGTGATGAGTGGACCCTAAATGACCCTCCTGTGACCTGATCCTGTTCTGTGGACCTGGATCTTCCCCTTCTCTCACCTGGCTGGACGACCTCTGACCTCCCCTGGATGAGATCTGCTCGGTCCCTGAGTCTTCAGGGACCACATCTGCACACAGAACCACATCTGCACACAGAACCACACCTGCACACAGAACCACACCTGCACACAGAACCACACCTGCTCACAGAACCACACCTGCCCACAGAACCACACCTGCTCACAGAACCACACCTGCCCACAGAACCACACCTGCCCACAGAACCACATCTGCCCACAGAACCACATCTGCCCACAGAAAAACATCTGCACACAGATGATCATAAGCCCTGGACTCATCTGAAGTCTGCTCATCCTGGTTTAGTCCAGGTTTTAGTCCAGGTTTTAGTCCAGGTTTGGTCCTGGTTAAGATCTGGTTTAGTTCTGGTTTAGCTCTGTTTTAATCCATGAGAGATGATGTCTCCCTCAGTATGGTTCTCCTTATCTTTGAGGTTTCTCTTTTCAC
>KN507410.1:1636-21189 GCA_000787155.1 Scartelaos histophorus | reverse complement strand
AAATAAATTGAATTGAATTGAACTAGAACATTTTTGTTTTATAATTCAGTGTGCGCATCCTGATATATGAATGTGTGTGTGAATTGGTGAGTGGTTCCTTCGCTTCGAGTGCCTTGAAGGTGGAAAAGTGCTATACAATCACTGCCACTATCCATTGGGTTAATACACTCCTACTGCTAAAATCTTGATATTGCTTTGTATTTAAAGACTTCACCTTCACACCTATTCCCAAAGAGACCAATCAGAACTGTCTTCACCTCCAGAGTCCCAAAGTCACCTTGCTAATGATAAGCGTAGCCTTGTGTGCCTTTATTCTTATCAGATATAATCCTCTGCCTGGATGCTCCTACATGCCTCCACATGTCTGTGTTTGGAGGGCACCTGGCTTAAATCATGCCGGAGCCCGGGGTCGCGGTGATACACACTTATTTGGCACAAAATGATGATGATAACATTGCTGGAGGAGAGACCTACCACACTGAACAAACTGTGTCACTTTTTTCTTTGAGGAAACAGATTTGGACTCGATTGGGTGGTGACCTTTTCTGGCAGTGAGGAGGGCAGAGGATCCGACAGAGACTTTTTTAATATTTATGGGCTTTTTGATGGCGCACAAGGTCAGAGCTGATGTTCGGCCCACACTTCCCAGATAGTTCAAGCCTTTGAATGAAAGAAGATGGAGCTTTTCTGTTTAGGAATGGCTTTTTCATGCTCAAAGGCAGAGGCGTATCACTGAAGATGCGGAAAGGAGTTTGGGCATTTTGCTTTCAACCCCGGCACAAGAATGCTAGTCACACGTTTAGCATTTCCTTATGTGCTCATACGCCTTTTATCTCTTTACCATTCTTACAGGGTAGTGTGAAAAGTGTCTGGTTTAATTCAGTTATAAATGTATGTATTACCTCCAACTTTTGTACAGATTCTTTACTTTTTCAGAGTGAAGGACAAGACCATTGATTTCAATCTGATACCAAGCAATACAATGGCAAGTATTTCAATATTGATCTGTTAACGATACAGATTCCAATGTGGTTTAAATTAAATACTAAATACTGAAAATTACCTTGACGTATTATTATTTTTGCTCCACCCAAATTTAGATGAATCAAAATATAAACAAAAATGGATTACATTTCTTGCATGTATAAGCATCAAGAACCAATACTTTCCGATACCTCAGTCAGTATGAGTATTTTGGTATCGATCCACCCATCACAACATTTTGAATTGTTAGGCGAGTGGTTGTACTGTACTTCCAAAAACACACATTCTCTGTATTAAATATTTATCAAGCAATCCTATACAAAGACGTGAGAAGCCCTAACAAGAGCCAAGAATAAACATTAGCTTATCTTTTTAGCATTTCACAAAAAAGGATTGCTGTTGTGTTGTTCACTTATACATCATTGATAAACTTTCCCCCTTCGTGGCTTTACAAACAGCACACGCACACCAGATATGCGCACAGCAGCCTTGACTTGGCTGTTTTAAATTCTGTCCTTACATTTACTGCTGGGTTAAACAAACTACTTGTTAGAGCTAAACTTCAGAGTTCCCCCGCTAAATTATTTAAAGGCATAATATCTGACACGTTTTAAATGGGGACAGGGGAATAGTCCCAGAGAAGCGACTATGTTCAAGGTTAATGTCCTGCTCTGGCTGTTGGCTAAGCCATAAAGGAGCAGAGGCTGCAGGTGCTGCTATAAAAACAAATGTGTCTTCTACATACCATGACCTCAAGACGAGATGTGTTGACACCAAAACGTTACGCATAAATAAACGCCATAAACATTAAGGTAATGTTGTACATAAAATATAGCTTACGTGCACAGCTCCTGCGGCGATGGAGCCCCATATTACTAGTAAGAGATGCACAATGACTCCCAGAGTAAACATAAACCAGTAAATTTCATTTTGCTTCATATTCCAACTTCTGAATATATTCAGCCTCATATTGCTCTGGCCTACTGGGTGTTGCCTGGTAAAAAATAAGATGATAACAGCATAGCTGAAGGGGACAGTTCAATAGCTTTATCTAATTTTGTAAGAGTGCAACGCCTTCCACGGAGCTCCAGTTCCCTCAAGGTGTCTTTGCCTTTTCCATTGTCTGGCATTTTACTGTATTTGTTTAACAAATGATAAAACTGAGACAGACGATATTGCCAAAACTGGTAGAACCTTAAGATAACTCACAACTATTAATAATATGTAACAATATTCTAAAATGAACAGCACTGTCATTCTAATTGCATTGCCCATGGAAACAAATTCCTCATACTTTCTTAGACAATGTTTCACTGTCACTACCTCAGTTTGGTTTGTCTTCACCAAATTATATTGTGCAGTCACAGTTCAGGTTGCTGCTTTTTGAGTACTTGAGTTAAATTGTTTTTATGTAAGACCTATCTTTATGTATAGTATCAGTAAAAATGTTCCCTTGCTCCAAAACTAACTATACATTTAATTTGGCACATACATTTTGTTATACATTTCAGAAAACATGTATAAAGCATAGAACAGACTCAGCAGTACATCTATCCTCATTATGAGTAGAGTTTGTAAAAACCCCAAAACAAATATGGCCAAGGAAAATGGGGCTGCTACACTTGGCTGATAATGTCTGACTTGTTAGTTGTGGAGAACTCCAGAGAGAAGTTGAGGCATGTGGCCACGCAGTTCCATTACCCTGTGATGACTTCTGCGTTAACATCTCCTTCATTAGCTTCTCTTTATTAAGTCCTCAGTTGGGTTTCCACATTAGCACAGCTGCAGACAGCCTCACCTGTCCACTATCTCTGAGCTCTCCTCTAAAGACTAGCACTGTGCTAACGCTCCATTTCCCATATGGCTTCTATAGAGCACAGCAGAACATCATGAAACTAACTGTCCAGAAAAACTGGTTTTGTCTGCCAGCCAAACTGAACTATCTGACCATTTCATTTAGACTAAATGTGTCTTCAAAATGTTGGCCAAGTGTGTTTGCCAAGCAGTGGGTCAGGGCCCAGGAGGACGAGCTTATGAGTGCACCACACATGTGACAGGTATCGGGGGATATGGGATGTTTGTATAAAGAGGGCTCAAGTTCACATACTGAAATCAAGAATGTGAGTACATGCTACACATGCGGCTTTTTGACTAGTTTAATTCAGGAAAATAGCAGGTCTGCTCAAATACCATTAATAATGACTCTTTTGCAAAGATGTATGTTTTAATGAGAATCCGTTTTTTCACTATTCTATATGAAGGTCAAGCATCTCTCCCCAAGCACAGTCTTGTCTGGAAAGATAAGGTCTAATTATTTTTGATTAATGTGGCATTGCCTATAGCTGCATGAAACACAGTCTCTGTTTGGAAATGAAACAATGGACAGTTTAAATGATTAGAGCTGTGCAGCCTCCTCATCACAAACAGACCGGAACTGGTGTTTTGTTTCATTCACACATATTTAACACACAAATCCTGCATATTTAGATTTTCTTTCCACAAACAGAAACCAGTGGAATTGCCAATCTCTACTGAACTAAAAATAAAAGGAAAGTTGCAAAGTTGAAATCTATCAATACACGACATCATACAGTGGAACAGAGCATTTTACTCAAATGTGACTGAACCAAAACACAACTCCACAGTTTTTTGGGGAGGTAACAACATTACTGCATAATTTGGCTTAAAACGCACAACTCAAATTTTGCATAATACAGAACTTTTAACTAAAATAAGTCATATTTACTGCAATGTTTTTTTTGTCAGATTTTCATGGAAAGAAAGTACCTTATTGACTACTGGAAAATGATTATGTTTTGAGCATCTTTTCCAAAAACAGCTCACAAAACTAACTACAAACTAACTTCAGTACAAGTAATACAAACATTTAGGTATTTCAAACAGATCTATTACTTCAGGTTCTACAAATATCAATTGTATTTCCAGTACTCTTTGTACTGCTTCTACTGTAATATCAAAATGACAAAGCATTCAATTCAAGCAGAGGTAACGGCAGGATACAAATTGGTGTTATAAAACCCTTTTATTGTTGGACAAACACAAGAAAAAAAAACAAAAAAACAAACAAAAAACAACTGTGGTATTGTTCAAACTGATGTATTTCGCACATGCCTTTGGGGAAATCACCCTTAAAAATCTCAACTTGATCAGACATGACAGAAAGAGCTTCCTGGATTTTTGTTCTATTGAAATCAAATTGTTTATTTTACTTCTCACAGATTTTTGCAGTTTATGATTTGATGAGTTAAACAAAGCATAACATAGTCTGTTCCTTTGCCGATCTACAGTTTTTAAAGCGCATTGACAAAAGCATTTATGGTGAGTTTGTCTTGGCTCGATCTGCGCCCGTCTGCCCGTCTTCCTGTCTGTCCCGTCTCCCGTCAGCTCCCGTCAGCTCCTGTCTTTGCTCCCTCTCCATTTCTTCCACTTCTCTGATACCACGAAGCAAGACAAAAGACACCGTGACACTTTTATAATCTTCACAACAGCAGCACAAAATACAGCAGTGATAATCTTAAGTTCGGTGTCCTGATCGTTACAGAGCTCGATATCGTGGTGTCTGAAGAGAGACTAAAAATAAAGTTCTGTCACAACCTCTACATGTCTGTGAGGAAAAAGGGCAAGGACACAATAATATGAGACTTGAACCAGCAACCGTCTTAACTTATCTTAACAGAGCAAACTCCACCGTTCATATTCTTTGGGTTTGGGTCATAAAAAAGTACCACGCAGATAATAAAGCTGTAATTGTGAATGAGGATGATGTTCTTTGCAGCGAACGTCATCAGCATTACCTGGGCTGTGATGCTAACTGTAGGAACTGCACTGTCTGAGGCTTAGACTTTTATTTGAGATTTGTTGTAACACAATCTGACCAACAGGTGAGTTGATTTGTGCTGTTAAAAAAGTCCCTCTTGAATAAAATGTCACAAACTATCCTTCCAGGCTCAAAATGTTTAATTCTTCTCTCTTCATGTTAATTTAATTATGCTTATTTATGTGTTGATTTGTTTGTATTGTTATTTTACTGTTTAATGTTCTTCTGTAAAGCCCTTTGAGTTACTTTCCGTGAAGATAGAAACAATAAATGACACACAGTGGAACACTCATGAGCAAAAACTCGAACTGTTGCATTGTGCATCTTTAAACATGACGAGCGTTCTTTTTAATTGGCACTAACAAGGGAAAATCCATGTTTTTGTTGATCATGGAAATGCTGCATTCCCTATAAGAACACAAATATGCAAGAGAGCAAACCAATTTGCCTTACAAATGACAAAAGCTGCTGTTTAAAAGTCCTTTCTCGCCTTCTCCACCACGGCTCTGTGTCACAAACTGTACATGCCTGTGTTTTTCTACTTGCACATAATTGAGTCCCGTTGTATACGCTATATCAAAGTGCAACATCCATCTTATCAAATTCTTCAGCATTATGACTAATAGAGGCACGTAATGAGAACGAGGAAAACACACAAGTAATAGACATTAGTCCAGAGAGGAGCTTGTAATTGCTTTAGAGGTGCATTAGGGGTAACATTTTAGGGCCGTGCGATGAAGTCCCGGGCCAAATCAGGCCTAATTGAGGGTCTGAAACACTGCTGTTATGTCTGCAAACTGCATCTCCTGCAACATATCCATTTTCATGATGTCACGGCTCATTTCAGTCAAAGTGAGGAACGCCCACAGTGGACGGTGCATCTGGCCCTTTCTACGATCACATTTCAAACATGGCTGAGTAACTTTGTGAAAATATAAACATAATAAATTCAAATAAGTAAACAGACCAGTGCAGTCAATTAAGGGAAGGAATACTTTGAAAATATATTTAGTTACAGATTTATTGGGTTTCAGATATCCACTATGTTATATGCATATAGTAATAAGTCAAAAAACAAGTTATATTTTGTAGTTTTGTGATTTTGTAAAGGGGGTCGATCCTCTGTAAAGTTACAAGAAACACCTTTAATCATATTGACGTGTAATAAAGTCTATTTTGAAATTCATAATCAATTTTATTTTATTTACTTACTTTTTAACATGTGCTGCTGCCATCAGAAATGTAATGTCTGCTGTGCATAAACACTAACTATATTGTTTGTTTCATTCAGACACGTTTGAGTAACCCTTTTATTATTAGTCTGTCTCCAAAGCTCAAAATGCTCAGTTCCACCTCGTGATGTCATGGCGCTGTAGCTTTTATGTTAACAGGCGCTTTTGTCTTTTAGTTCAGTAGAAATTGGCAATTCCAGGGCTTAAATTATCCAAGTGATTCTAGAGAAGGTGTGTGGAGTTTAAAAACACAGTGGAGCACTTCTTGTTTTACCGTATGACACGACAGGGCGGAATGAGTGTTTTCAGTTTGGGTGAAAAACTCAGCTTAAACACAAATGAAATTAAACACAATGCAACTCTTGGTATTCTTGGTAACGTTCTGGATTTATAAATTACAGGCAACTAAATATCCTGGGCTCAATGAAGATATGGACTTTTCTGTGTTTTTATAAGTGATTGTCTATTACAGACTTTTATAACTGAGTTGTATGTATTTTTTCTGTATTTTTGTGTACATTTGAGTGTTTATAGATTGTATATATCCTTCACATGGTTCTAACACTGCCCTCTTGTGGAGTGTCTCAGGTAGTGTCCACAGGTGAGTCTCCACACCTTCTCTTCCAGGTGGAGCCGCCCTATTGGTGGTTTCCTGTATTTAACTCACATGGTTCACTCAGAATTCTGTTTGTCCCCTGAGGAAAGCCATTTTGACATGCCGTAAATTAATAAAGGCATTTTATTTCAACCGGTGAGTGCCTTGGATTTTTTGCATCTTTAAACTGACTTCCCTTCCCCAAAGACACCACTGTGTTTTTTCTACTGTGTATTATCCTCTGGAGGTCCAGGAAGCGCTCCTTTTGAAACTTTTTATGCAACTCTTGGTATGTTTGTGACTGAAAAACAATATAACATAGATCAGAAAATAGCATAAAATGGGCCCTTTAAACACAAATGCGAATGTTCAAAGATCCAGCCAGACTTTTACACAGAGCTGGCAGCAGACGTCTAGAAAATGCGACTAACTCCGCTGTTTTTGAACAAAGTCATCCCTTACATTTAGCCTCGCGCACTGTAATCGTGATTGGCTGTGCATTATCATACTATCAACAACAAGCTAAACTGTGACCGTTTTCCCCCGTGTACAGGGAAATCTATAAAGAGCTGGCACCAACTCAACGGAGCCGAGCAGAAGTCTATTAAATGCAAAGCTCTATTAAGTAGTGCCATGAACCTTGATATAGACCCACTTGAAAAGCCCCCAGCGCTGTCCACCACAATAATGAGGAGCGGGAATCAGCCCACGTCAATACAGTAAATAAGTCAGGCATCGCTGTTTTTAAATTACAAGTTAAACAGGCAGATTTTGGCAACTGGGTCTTAGCACAATACCAGAAAAACTATAGGACATACATCATCGTAACTGTGAATTATGATGAATAAAAAGGACATTTGGAGTAGCACTGGACAAGAAGGCTTACAGGAATAAATCTATAGTTTTATTTTCCAGTGAATGTGGTTTTATAGGGCACCGCAAAAGTCAAGGGTCTAGTGTTTAAATTATGAGCAAAATATGCAAAATCGTGGTTGGTGGTTCTATTCTGCCAGTTTATTCCTTGTGCAAGACTGCAAAGATTAAAGTGCCCATATTACCCTACCTAAAAACATACCTGGAGTTGTGTTTTGTTTCATTCCCACATGTTTAACACAAGTTCTTCTCTCAAGCAAAAAACACTCCACCTTATGATGTCACGTGGTGATACAGGAAGTGCTCCACTGTGTTTTTAATCTCCATACACCTTCGCTAGAATCATTCGGATTATTTTAACCCCGGAATTGCCCGTCTCTTCTGACCAAAATGAAATTGGAACAGAGCATTTTGAGCTGTGCAGATGCAGATTAATAATAAAAGTTTTACTCAAACACGTGTGAATGAAAGAAAACAGGAGATAACAGCATTAAAACGTGGCTTATAGATCACAAGAGTAAATTTGGTGCATATATGGAACCTTTAAGCATATGTTTAGCTACTCTGTCCAATTTAATTTACTTCGTACATCAGTAAAGTTAGTCTAAGTCTTACATGACATCTGTTATGTGAACACAGCAAGAAATTGAGAAAGACGGGGTGCTTGGGTGGATTACTAGTACAGTGAGACACTAGGCTAGACTTTATACACTGCTTTAAAGTTTGATAAACAGTTTTCACTCTGTCTGAAATAACAAGCTACACTTACGACAGTTCTCTTTATTTTAACCAGAACAAACAAGTCAGGTGTGGAAAGCCTTAAGTGGTCTCGTTCAGTTGATTTTCACTCACTTACAGTAAGTTTGAGAGATGGAAAAACAACTCAAAAGAACACCTGTTCAAATGTGGTTTCTAAGAAAAGCTTTGAGCAAGACTGACGACAAGGACTTGAACCATCAAAAATACTTACACATACTGTACAATACTGTGCACATTTATCTGTACGATACATTTAGGTTTATCATTTTGTTCTCACATCAAATACATACACGGACTTGATTTGACTGACACTAGTACAATATTCTCTGGCTATTTTCTGTGAACTTTAGAAGACTTGGGCATCCCTACATTTTTCAGCACTGAGCATTCAACAAGTTTTCAATTCATTTTCTTTTTAATACCTTTTTTATTACCTTTTAATACCTTTTCAGATTCATCCTGTGCTGATGTGTTCAACATCTGGCCCATATTGTTAAAAAAAAGTACTAATTACTAATTAGGATAAACAATAGGGGGGAATTATAAAGCTGTGAGTGCTATTAGATTAGCATTTTATGTTTAAATAATATATGATTCTATTCAAAGTTCAGATTTAAAACATGTTATCTCTTCAAAACCAAATCATACAAATAATTCTCTTGAATGTGGTTGGAGTTTAAAAGCACAATGTAGCCAGTGCACCACATGACATCACAAGGTGAAACGGAGTGTTTTCTGTCTGCAAGAAGAAGTAAGAGAGTAGTATAGGCCCTTTAAAAAACTGCAGCCTTTGCGATTCACCAATTGCACACATTCAAATATAATTTAGACGTATTAATCATGCAGCCCTATTGCCCATATAAGTTACCATATTGATATCCCCATTTGCACTTCCAAATGGTAGTTGGTGAAAAAAACGGCCACAATATGAAGTGGAAAATGTGAGAGTGAAGAACAGAAGAGGCAAAAGTTGTAGTATGTTCTGCTATTATGCACTAACAGGTCCCTAATTCCTCCTTCTTTGGCGTGGGTAGACACTAAACTGCATTTTCCAGCACAGCCATATGTGGTTGTTGGTCTTGAGGGAAGCGGAGGCATTAATAGAGCCTGACCTGCATGCTTTTCTGTGTTAATGAAATTTATTGTGCTCACAGTGGGGGATGCACTCAGAGTGAAGTGCACCCTTCAGAGTAAGTGCACCCTTTGGCCAGAGAAGAACTTTTTTTTTTTTTCCATTTAGAGATCTGTTAGTCTCCACTAGCACTTTGGCAACAATAAAAATGCATTACTATTTTTTAAGCTCCTGGTTGGAAGGATGTTGTTAAAGAAAATAAAATTTGGGCTGTTTTTATTGGGATTAAAAGAAAACTATTCAAAAGCACTTTATGTCCAGCATTGACTTTTTAAAACTAATGAACATAAAACTATTGCGATAAAATGCAAAATGTGCAAACTGTTATGTCATATTTGACACTAACATATGACTGGGACTAAACTGGTACTAAAATAGTACTAGTCCTGAACCAGACCAGTCCACCTCAGGACTAAGCTGGACTCAAACCAGGATCAACCCGTGGAGAAGTGTTGACACAGACAAAAGTTCAAATTTAAGCCGGGACTTTCTTGCTGTGAGGTGGAAGTGCCTGCAAAAGTGCAGCCAGACTTTAGTGTGCTTTAAACTGTGTAGTGGTAGTGTTCACTTTATGCCAAGCATAGTCTGTATTAAGAGTTGAAGAATTACACAGAGCAGTATTTCAATTAAAAAATGCATAATGTTATAGTTTCAAGGTCAAATATGAGTGATTTCTTTTATATTTCTTAAAATATGTTTTTCCTTATTCCTATCAGTTATATTTGACTAGTACACTAAATATTCATATTGGAGTTGTGTTTTGTTTCATGCACACATGTTTAACACACAAATCCGAGTCTTTCTCTTAAACAGAAAATGCTCTATTCCCTGTGACGTCATGTGATAATACAGGAAGTGCTCCACTGTGTTTTTAGACTCCGAACAACTTCACTAGAACCATTTAGATGATTTCAGATGTGAAAGGAGCTGTTAACTTTAAAACTACCATTACATGACAAGAACAGAGTATTTTCAGCTTTGGAGACTCTAATATTGTAGGATTACTCAAACATGTGTGAATGAACCAAAACACAATCTAAATATGTTTTTGAGGAGGTAACATTATGACATGGTTAAAACCTCATAAGAGTCAATTTTGCATAATAGAGGATCTTTAAGGAAACATTTGTATAATTCTGTTTGCCTTCTATAAACTACAAATGGTGATTAAGCCCATAACATAACTCTAGCACAAGTTGCCTGCATTACTGATACAAATTGACTTTTTAATAGCGTTTTCTCTCTTCTTCTTTTCCTCTACAAAAAGACAACTACTTGACTCCTATTATCACAGACCAACTAGACAAATGTGACAGTCGGTGCGCCCCCTGCTGTCAGAGTGTCCGCGGGTCATCTCTCCTTCACTTGCCTTTCTCTGTGTTCCCACATCAGCCCTAAACACCCCATTATTATCGTTGATGTGAGTTTTACTTCCTGACACTTCACACTGCTTAGATTACTGACACAGATATTATGGAGGCTGGGGGCCACACCATCAAACAGGGGTCACCTTCACTGATGTCGGAGCAAAATCAAAAATATGTCCTCCATGCTGTGTGGATAATGGATCGCTACTGGGCTAATTTTATTTGCACAACTACCCCATTGCTTCCAAACAGTCAGCCACTCCAGTTGTTGGAGCCTGGGATCCTAGCTCATAAATAATGCATTGTACTTTTTATTATACTTACATTATTATTATTACACATAGTATGCACAACTCAGCGTGTGTAATAGTTCTGCCTTTGGATATTTTTTTTAAATATAGTGCATTTATGCCACATGCAAAGCTAACCACAATTTGCAGTTATTGTCACATAATGTTTCTTTGTAACCATGAATATTAAAACTGTTACATATTTACGTATGTTTTATGTTTCAGTTTTAAAAGGAGGGTCCAAAAACCTGCTTGACTCCTTGCAAATATAATTGTTAGAACTGCCTAGAATGTTCCACAGTTTAACTTATCTCGATGGACAGAAGCAGATGACGCCACCAGGGCAGGTTGCAGGTCATATCTGTGGGAAGGCAAGTCTACTCAGAAAGAATACTTGTTGTCAAAGGTACTTTTAGCCAATAAAAACATATGTAACTGTATAAATGACAAATAAATGTAGAATGCCAAATGTTAAATGTTCAAATTTTTAAATAGAGCCTTTGCATCTTTAAGGCACTCATAGTTTTTTATATCAGGGAATCACTGACCCATTCACACACCCATGTATGCAGACACTAGGGGCAAGGTGGGTAAAGTACCTTGCCCAAGAACACAACGACAGCCACTGGATTGGAATTGGAGACTGACGTTTATGTCAAGATTCGAACCACAAACTTGTGAATCAGTGGACAAGAACTCTCTACTGCCCCAAATGTTCCAGGCAGTATTAGCGTCACCAGGAGGACACAGGGTGAATAGAGGTTGATATTTGTCTAAATGGAGCATTGTTCTCCCTGTGTTATGGCGCTTTCTTACCTCCCACAGTGAGCTGGTAAAATACTGTAAACTGGACCATCTGGGACAAGCCTTGAGCAGAGCTATGGCTTCATGCTTTCATACTATTGTTTCAGCAGCTCCCCAGAGAGGTGCCCATCTCACCATGTTACTTGGCTGTTGAGGGATTTGAGGTTCCTTTGTGCAAGAGCTGGAGGGGGCCCAGGGAAAAGGAAGTCTGTTCATCTATATTTTGATAGGGGCGCTGTAAGCAGTCGAAGAAGATTGGAAAATGTTTCAAAGGTGAGCAAAGGAGAAATTGAATTTGTCAGCTGGACAAAAGTTTTATATTTTTTTTGTTTTTATCGACTTTTGCAGCTCTTCCAAGCTGTTTCTTCAGTTCAGCTCAGATTGGTACTGCCTTATATCTGCCTTCAGGGAGATGCTAACTACACTGAAACTACTCTGAAAACAACACATTTACTTGTCTACAGATTTTACCTGGATGAAAAGGTGAATTCATATATAACTGGTGAGCCCAATCTCCTTGCTGTTTGAGATTGCTCCTTGGAACAAAAGTGTTGTAGTCATATTTTATTGAGAATACATCATTTGGTGAAAGTTACACTACATAACCTTTCTTGTAGAAGTTAGAAATGTGACTTGTTTGGTTAAAATATTCCACAGTACAGAATAGAATTTATGAGTCTGGAGCTCACCAGACACCACATTTAATTTCATTATCTGTGACTATATGAAAAAATGTCCAACTAAAGTATTTGCCAACAGTCTGTTTAGGATGTACAAAAGATTCAACGCTATCATGCTCCTTTGCTTTGAGTAAACACAAAACATTCTTGTCTGTCCTCTCCTAAAGCTGAACCTCAGTAATTACACAGGCTGGCACTGAGTCGGGGTCTGTCCCAGTGAAACAAGCCCATAACGTGATGCAATCAAAGTCCTTTATTTCCTACACGGGCCTACAGCAGCAGCAGCAGCAGACTCACAGACAGACAGCTGCTCTAGTTTCATGCAGATCAATCATTATGAAGAAGCCTATTGCAACAGTGACTCTAGCCATAAACCTGCCACCAGATACTGAACAGTCCCATGTATCACCCAGTGTCAGCGCATGGGCACAAAGGGCACTGGAATCACTCAGCACAGTCACAACAAAGCTACTAGAAATTTTATTTTGGAGGTACAGTTTATTCCTTGTTTCAATCCCAAACTCAGAGAAGCAACTCATGTTTTTCAGGAAGGGCATCTGGGGTAATAGGGAAAAAAAAGAAAAGACAAAATAGACAAATTTAGATGCAAAGCTTACGTTATACACCAGGTAACGCTGATTGCAGTGGTGAACATTATTCATTGTTTATGGGGCAGATACAACCAACTGTATTTGCATAGTAATCTGAAGCAGTATCCACACCAGTCCCTATGCGGGTTATTAAGTTTGAATTTTATTTTATTTTTTTCTGAATTACATAATTAAAATATGACTAAAACAACATATTTGGCAAGATATTGGTAATTAAATATTAAACAATTATTTAATATTGAAAGTTACTCATCTTCCTTATGAAGTCATGTGCAGATTTCATGTATCTCACTGATTTATTCATCCTGGGGCGCAAGAATACAATTAATCTTACGTGCAGAGAAAAAACATTGGAGATGCATTCCTTAAGCTGCACAGAAAGTACAAAGAATTGAATTAAAAATATTTTCTTTCGTTAATTTCAGTAAACATACCTCTACAAATATGACAGTCAATGTTATGCCTGTAATTTACATTTGATGGAGCTGTTGAATGAAAAAGCTCTGGTGAACATGCATATTTAAGTGAAATCATGAACTGCACAGAAGCATGATATGAAGCTAAGTGTGTATAATAAGCCTAACAGGCTTTTTTTCCCATATATATATATACCAAAATATGAGTATATATATATATATGCACATTATCTTATATGATAATGTGCATATATATATATACATATATATATGCGCATATAGGACTTTAAACTGTGCGTCTGGGTTCATTTAGGTCTTTCTCATTGGAGCTGCTGTGTGGGACAGAGCGGTGTTTTGTGGCCGTCTCCTCCTCGGGGTGTCCACACAAGATCAGATGCTATTAGAAATATGGACAGAGATATACTGAGGAAATAGCTATTAACCCCTAACAATGTATACAATTCAATCATTTAAACTGTATTTTTCTTCAAGTTAAAGGTAAAAAGAGCAAAGGTATGGAAGATAATTTTTTCCATCAGATTTTGAATTTTAAACACCACTGAATTTCTCACTTTGATTTTTTTAATTCTGAAAAAAACATGTTTGAATTATTTTTATTCTGAATTTTAGTTGCTGAAATTTTAAGTGCACTTTTTCCATATGTTTCAAATTCAAAATAAAAATGTCACCTTTTAAATATTCACTACATATTTCCAAGCCCTCAAATTCAACAGTTAAAATTCAGAGTATAAAATTCGCAGTGGAAAATTTCGCAGCAAAAATCCAAGATGTCAAGGCAGAAGCAATCGATCCAGAGTGAGTGAGGAGGACAGAGGCTGTTTCCTGTTGGCTGTTCTCATCTGTGGGCGGGGTTTGAGGTTTGGATGAGGCTAATTCTGACCAATCAGATCGCTTCACTGCATCATTTCCTGTTTGTTACTAAATTAGATCAGTTCACTTTGGATTGATTGCTTCTGCCTTGGCATCTCGGATCATTCATGCAAATTATTTTACTGCGAATTTTACACTCTGAATTTTGACTGTTGAATTTGAGGACTCTAAAATATCTATACTGAAGGTGAAATTTAAATTTTGAATATAGTCCTATAATAGCAATAGTCTGAAATTCAAGTGAAATCATTAATTGCACTGCAGCATGATATGAAGATGAGCAAGCAGAATAACAGTGCAGGCCTGTCTTTTCCTCTTTGGTGTCACAAAATATTATACGTGCACATTATCTTAGCGCATATAGGACTTTAAACTGTGCGTCTGGGTTCATTTAGGTCTTTCTCATTGGAGCTGCTGTGTGGGACAGAGCGGTGTTTTGTGGCCGTCTCCTCCTCGGGGCTGAGTGTCCACACAAATGTCAGATGGCGACAGGTTGTTATCACGCCCGCCTTATCTGGGGTTTGCAGGTGCAGCGGCACAACAAAAATCAGGCCGAGCCCCAGCCTGACGTGCTTTATGGTCCACTGTAGCAGCCCCCGGCCCTATCGCCCGATCAACCCAAGACACATGAAAGAGCCGCGCTTCGTCTGCGCCACTTTGAATGCTAAATAATAGAATCAAGATATTAGACACTATTAGGAATACGGGCAGAGAGATACTGAGGAAATAGCTATAAACCATTAACAAAGTGTAAAACCCAATCATTTAAACTGGAGTTTTCCTCAAGTTAAAGGTAAAAAGAGCAAAGCATTGTCCTATAATAGTAACTGACTTTGTTTAGTTGACAGTTTTGAGTCATTTTCAACGTGCATTATTTCCTGCACTACGCGTAAATGTATTTTTCTATTGTGTTATTTGTGAAAGCCCAAGAGTAAAGACAAGTCATGTGAATTTGCTGCAATTTCCTTATAGGGACTAATAAAGCCTTTTATCCATTTTTCTTATTCAAGTTTGTAATTTGATTTAAATTTGACTCAGTTACAGATTTTGCTTCGTACAAGTTACAGTTGTCTAAAGTAGTTCCACCTTTTTGAAGCCTGCACTCCAACTTTTATCACAGACAAGCATATTCTGAATTGTCTTAGAATATTGAACTTACTGCAGTACAAGCAGAACAGAGAATACTGGCTTGGACCTTATTCAGCCGTTTCCTTTGTGCAATTTGGACACATCAGACTAATTAAACTAATGGCGACATGATAACTTTTTAGTACAAAGGCGTTTCAAATGTAAAGAAGTGGTGCCTGAGTGGGCCCCTGGAACTCCACCGCGCAGCAAGTGAATCAAAGCATCTTCATTTGTTCAAGAGATCAAGCATGTCCCGGCATTAAAATTTAATTCAGACTTAATACGGGAAATGATGGGCGCTTTTTTCTTCTAAAGGTTTGTCTAATCTTCACATGGACGCCAAATAAAACAGCTTTGATCCTGCATGTTCCTTTAATCAGGCTTGTGCTCTCTACTTGTGTCTCTCACTCACATTATAGCTCCTACTCTCCGAGCCCGTCTCCCTGTCTCCTCTCGCTGGCTTCATTTCTGTTGACAAAGCATAGCAGAGCCCCCGTGTCTTGTCTTGTCTAATTGGTCCACGTGGACTAATTTAGCATCTAATTACCAGGCCAGATTTTACGCTTTTGGAATTTCAGGGTCGTGTTACGCCTTTAGATAACTTTCCTTTCTCCTCTCTCTCAAGGCTGCGCGCTTGCTCATTCGCCGAACTCGGTGAATTAATGTCGTATGATAAAAAAGATGTGTGAAGTGCAACAATGGCCGTGACTTGTGAGCGTGGATACAGCAGAGGTTACATAAAGAAGTTTTTCATCAGTTAACACGAGCTCATGACCCCCAGTGTGAATACGGCTCTATTGAGGATTAAATAGCTTTACAGTTTTATTGTAGTGTTGTGGTGGTGAAACGAAACAAAGTCACAACCTTACACTAACTATTATGTAGCCTATAGCGTGTATACGTTCTTGCTAATGTTCTCTTACGTTCAGATGTAATTATATGTTGTAGCAATAATAATACGATTGACAACAGTTTAAAAATACTCCATCAGTGGTCTAAAGAAACTTACTTTCTTAGCCTTTATGTTGGCTCTATGTGCTCTTTGCTACACTGTAAGTAGTAATCATAGACTGTATCTATAAAAGTACATACCTAACCCGCTACGAGACGTTCCAAATAACAAGTGAGCATGACAAACGTGACATTTTGGTGTTAAAGTGTTCGTATTAATAACATAGATTAATTTTTGTTTTAATCTAGGTTAATCTCACCGACAAAGTTTAGATTAATCTAGATTAACGCCGATGGGTTGGCAACTAGTGGCAATCCACTGAGCAAGAAGGTTAGTTAGCTTGTCTGATAGAGCTGCGCTGACGGGCTCGCCTCGGTTGCACTCAAACAAAGTAGTTTGACGGCGACTCTTCCCCGGCGTTTCAGTGCTTGACCCGGCATCAGCTTCGTTAAGGGATGTTTTGTGTTTAGGTGGTACTTGAGACAAGTGAGCATGACAAACGTGACATTTTGATGTTAAAGTGTTCGTATTAACCCACTCTGCATGATCCTGGTGTTTCTATTTTGTTATTTTGGCTGTAAATTAATTCTTCTTCCTTATATGGAACATGGCTCCATAAGTGCTGGCCTGTGTGAGCTTCATTTGACTGGAGCCGAACACAATAGATGACGTCACACTCATTACTCCACTTCTTTAAGCAGTCTGTGGTAGTAATAGACCCTTTGTGCACACACCCCATTACTGAAATAAATGTTCAACCCGATTCATTTTAAAAAAGCAGCAAACTCTAAACATATATTTAGCTGTGTTTAGACTGCAGAGTTTGTTGTATTTCCATATTTGCCTAAAATATTAAGAGCCAATATCTAACCTCCAGCTCCATTTGCTAAACTAATTTATGTTGGATTTGTTGTTCTTAATGAAATAAAACTTTAAATTTCATTGTCAAACAGTTTTACCCTGCTATATTTTTTGGTGCAATTAGTCCAGCTTATTGTGAGATTTAAAAATGTTATTTATGTGGTCATTAGCTTTTTTGGCACTAAACATTATGTCAATAAACCACTATGTGATGTTTCCTAATGAATCTCTGGTGTTAAAACAGTCCTGTTTTTTCATAATTTGTAATTTTGGTGACTAAATCTCACACTGAAAATGCATTTGAGCCAAGGTATGAAATGGCACCAGCTTTTAGAATGTAGGTGTTCTGTTTACAAACACTGAAGTAATGACAATATTGAAATTACAAATAGGAATGGTACACAGTGAAACAGCACTCTGAAGAACTGCATATTTGTAGAATAATAGTAGTAGGATACAGCAAAAAGTACTGTTAATATTCATTCTCACAGAATCAATTTTCTCAGGGTTTATTTGAGTTCAATCGGTCTAGAGTTAATTTAACATTTTTGGCAATGTTAATTATACAGCACTGGACCTGTTTAACCCAAAAATCAACAGTTATATTAACGTTTTCAGAGTAAACGGATGATAGTTTGTAGGATTATCCTACACAACACACAGAGTTGTTTTATTTTTACACTATTTTAGTTAATTTGAATTGAAATTATGTCCAAAACTGGTTCAAACTGCTCTTCTCTTATGGGAGAGGCCAAATTAAAACTAGTGGAAGTTGAATTATCTCTAATCATATCAATCATATTAATAGTGGGCATAGATTAATTTTTGTTTTAATCTAAATTAATCTCACCAACAAAGTTTAGATTAATCTAGATTAACGCTGATGGGTCGGCAGCTCGTGGCAATCCACTGAGCAAGAAGGTTAGTTAGCTTGTCTGATAGAGCTGCGCTGACGGGCTCGCCTCGGTTACACTCAAACAAAGTAGTTTGACGGCGACTCTTCCCCGGCGTTTCAGTGCTTGACCCGCATCAGCGTTTGTTAAGTGATGCTTTGTGTTTAGGTGGTACTTGAGACTGATAGATCTCCTACAGTAAACTAATTCAGAATTGCAGAAAATGAAAACAACCTTAGACCTGTTGATGTCTTCTTTGGGAAGCTTTTTAAAAATTTTCCTTAAAGCAAACCCGGCGGCTTCATAGCTGCATCCATGTTTGCATGTGGCGTTTGTTGTGGTATTTTACAGTAGCTACAGGTTCGAAAACTCGTTACCCCCTACAGTGCAATTTGGCGAGGTACATCCACGTTCAAAGTGAAAGTCATCATAGTTCGCTTAATATAGACCCAGCTCCCTGCCCAACTTTGAGAATAGATTAACAGCGATATTTTTATGTCGCCCAATAAGAGTCCCACATTATCGCTGCATGTTAACGCCGATAACAGCCCAACACTACAAATAACCCAAATTGAAACCCCCATTTAACTTTCAAATAGTTAAAAAAAAAAACACTTTTGAGTTAAAACAACCCTGAAATTTTAACAATACGGTTTTTGCTGTATAGTAGTGGTAGAAGTGGTAGTAGTAGTAATAATTTAACTTTTACTTGTGCGTACTTCTTTTGCATATACACGCAATACCAGCAAAATAATGAGTAAAACTATCATGTGGAACAGTGGGGAATCTAATCTTTTTTTGCTCGGCTTGAATTATCCTAAAGCTGGACACTACAGCGTGCATGTGAATGGGAGATCTGAATGTGAGGAATACTAAACAATGGGCCCAGGTTTGATTAAGTATTCAGAGGCTGAGCTGTCACAGATCAGCAGATGTTCACAGCTGATGGAGCGGAGCTGGAGTGGAACAGAGCAGTACAGTATGGACTGGAGATGGTCATAGCATCCCAAAAGCATCCGGCGCTCATTAGAATACTCTGTAATAGTTGAAGAGAGGAGGATAAAACAAGACACTCAACAGAAGAACAAGAAGGATGGTGGATCTCGTGTGACAATGCTATCGCTATATCATAATTGAAAAAAGCAGCTCTATCCTCAAAGACCTTCCCCCCCTCCGCACATCCTATTGGTCAGCCTCCCTTCATGACAAATGGATTTGAGTGTCAACAACATTAGCTGCCTCTTTCC
>JACN01035695.1:0-17844 GCA_000787155.1 Scartelaos histophorus | reverse complement strand
AAGTGAAATAAAATAAAATACAATACAATACTAAATGTCAGACAACAAACAGACGGGGTATGTTTAATGTTTAATGCCGTACTGTGGGACATTCCAGGGAAATCCATTACATCTCCATGGAGACGAGCAGGTAGCGGAGCCTCCGTCAGAAAAGCTGAACCTTTAATGCCGTACTGTGGAACATTCCAGACGCCACACAGACAAACTTACACTGTGCACATCTTATATTCTTGAAGTTATACTGTGCATTATTTTACTTGTGTTAAAATGAAAAAAAAAAAAGTGAAACCCAAATTTTTGACTCAGGGGCCTCCAACCTTTTCCTGCTGTGAGTTACTTTTAGTAAAACGAAAATGCTACTCATTTTAGTGGTCGCCCGAAATTCTGTAGATTTAAGAGCCACAGTCAAAAATGAGGATTAGATCTCTATAAAACATGACCCATTATCCGGTTGTACAAAATTATATATTTACAAAGGAAATAATGTATTTAATCAATCAAATTTGAGTCATTAAGTGCAATACATTTAATATCTTGGTGAATATCTAAGGTTAAAGTGTTTTGATTTAGTTCAAAAAGCTCCTTCGTTTCACATGAGAAATCAACAAATCTACACAGCAAAAACTGGAGGGTTAAAATTTCAGGGTAAAATATTTCAGAGTTGTTCTTAACACAAAAAGTGATATTTTAACTATTTTAAAGTTAAATGGGGGTTCGAGTTGGGGTGATTTGCCAGAGTTAATTTGGTCGAAGTTAATTCAACTTCTCTTACTGTTAATTCAACTTCCTTTAGTGTTAATTTGGCACCTCCCACACACCACTTATAATTCCCACAAGAGAAAAAGCTTTTGACCCAGTTTTGTACATAATTTCATCTTAAAAGAACTAAAATAAAGTGTAAAAATAAGAAACCTCGGTGTGTCATTTAGCTAAACCAGAATAACCCTACAAAGTGTTATCAGTTTACTCTCAAAACATTAATATAACTCTTGATTTTGGGGTTAAACCGGAACTTTGGCCCAATGTTACTAAATTAACATTTCCAAAAATGTTAAATCAACTCCAAAACAGATTGGACTCATATAAACCCTGAGAAAAAGTTAAAATTGATTCTGTGAGAGTCTGTGAGAGTCCACTTTTTGCTGTGTGATGTTCCTCTGTATAAAAAAACCAGATGTGATTCTGAACTGAACCTGGTTACACTTAATTATTATTAACTTCATTTGCCTGTGTCATTTGCCTAAAGTCCAGTGCTCACATTGGTTATATATGGTTAAATAGAAAAAAACAGGGCTATAATAGTATTTTTAGAGCATTTCTAGTCACTGTGACATCATTATTTTTCTCCACATATTCAAATATATTGGGATACAGATGCAAAGGTGCTTTTTTCTGAATTACTCCATTGACATCTGTGTTTTTAGGTTAGTTATGCAAGAGTATTTCCCAGCATAATTTTAGTGTTTCCTTGCCAAGTTAAATAATCAGTAATTATGGCTTTCAAGTTCATTCTTTTAGCACTTAATAACTTGGCAAATCTTCAGGTTTGTGACTCTGAAAAGGCCAAATTATAATTCACCTTCGTTCCACTTCCTGTTCCAAGTCTATTTTTAACATTTTCTTAATACAAACTCACACGAAACCAACAGATTAATAACATACAAAAGAAAAGTAAATGTATTTTTATTTAGTGCTGAAAAAGGGATGTTACTGTATTTTGTGAAACATATTTTTGTTAAAGTAAAAAAAAGATGTGTCCTGAAAACAGTGGGATTTTGAATGTTTGATACTGTACACATTTTTGTAACTTAAGATGTAAATATTTTAAGAAGAGGAGTTTTTTAAATAAACACTTAAAATAAGTTTTTATACATTTTACTGCCTTTGTGAGTTATGCATGTGTTAAAAACAAATAAACAATTAAAAAGGGTTTAGCAAAAAATACTAATCACAAAATGTATTAAGGAAGCAAAAAAAAAAGAAGTTTAAATAAGCAGAAGTGTCCCTTATGTAATATCATAATATTTTCACACGCCAATCCAATATGTTTGTAGGCTTTGTCTGATTTTTTTACAACATGTATGAGTTTATCTATTTTACTGTAAAATATTCATACCAGCATATGCAGTTTACACTGGCCCTGTACTTTGATTGATTGATTTCAATTTACACACAATTTTACCCCAGGCTTGTACTAGATAGATACATATGTAGTTAGATAGATCATATTTTATTTATCCAGAAGGAAATTATAATGAGTGAAAGGGCAAGATCGTGGATACAATTGGTCGAAATGAGTTTCCTCCGCAGGGCGGCCGGGCGCTGCCTGAGAGACGGGGTGAGGAGCTCAGTCACACGGCAGGAGCTCGGAGTAGAGTCGCTGCTCGTCCACGTCGAGAGGAGCAGCTGAGGAGGCTCGGGCATCTGGTCTGGATGCCTCCTGGACACTTCCCACCGGGAGGAGGCCCCAGGGAAGACCTGGACGCTGGAGGGACTATGTCTCTGGGATGGCCTGGGAGCGCCTCAGGATCCCCCAGAGGAGCTGGAGGAAGTGTCTGTGGAGGGGGAAGTCTGGGCCTCAGTGCTGTTGCCCTGTGACCTGGCCCCAGGCAGTACAATGACACAGTATAGTGGGTAAAATGGCATGTTTAACAGAGTTATGTTGTTCATTAAATGCTCAGGCTACAGCACACAACTCAGTCTTATACAACTGTACCACAACTCACTGTTATGTAATAGACAATCCTATGTCATGTCATATCACAATTTCATCTTCACACCTTTCTCCTTACCCACCTCTTGAGATATTTGTACTTACGTAATATAGCCAAAATTGTTCCCAAGTCAGTTGCTTCAAAATAGTGTTAAAAAAAGTATTTGAGAAAGTACTACTCAAGTAAGAGTAATTTAAAGACTGTCAGGACATAACATCTGATTTATCATTGGAAGTTAGTGTATTACATTACATTAGTGTATTGAATTACAAATCATTAAATGATACACAAAATCTGATATTTTCAAAGTATAGACACAAACATGAGAAAAAATAAATCATATCTGAAGGAGAGGTGCAAGAAATACAAATGTTCAAATCGTTTTCTCATAAGACTTTTGTCACTTGAAGAATTACTCACAGTGAAAAGATGAACCAAAACTTTTTAGAGTACTGTTACTTCAGTAAAAAATATTACACAAGTAGGAGTTGAAGCCTGCTGCTAAAAAAGTAAAAATATTACTCAGGTAAAAGTAAATTAAATGAATACTAACCACCTCTGGTATATGTAATTATGCTTTATTTGGTCTTATATTATTAATTTTTTTAATGTTTATACAGTTTTACACTTGAGACCACAGATTGTACAATCTTTATACATTAGGTGCTTGAGTACTGTGCTATTTCATGCGCTAGGGGGCAACAGTGAGGCCTAAACCTGCGGTGATGCGTGAACCACAGAAGAAGAAGAAACCCGGAAGTGTCTGCGGAACCAGCATGGGTTTGTAACATGTAAACAAAACTTAGCATTTGTAGTAAAAGTTAAAAAAGTAAAACAAACTGCATTTTTGTTGCATCTCGACAACTATTTTCAGATAGTAATCATTCGGGGTTAGTTTAATTCAAGAGCATCGGATAAACGTAAAATGAATGGTGAGTGAACTCTAAAATCCCTATTAGTTAGCAATATTGTGCTGGTTAGCCAAGTTTAGCACTGCATATCCCTCAAAACTGCCGAAAATTAAAATCTGAAATGTTGTACAGGGGTTTTAATGAATTCTTCTTTACTCTTTTCACAATGTAGACCATAATAATAAAAATGCTAATTGGGCATAGTTTTCAAGATACAGTATTGGGCCAACATTTTTAATTCCAGGCAAATTTAGCAAAAATGTGATTGATTCAAAATGGCATGTTTGTTTCCAAGCTTCACTTTTACTACAAAAGTTGTGGACTCTCACAGTTTCTTAAAGCTCAGAGTTTGAGAGAACAGACTCTGTTCAAATATTGCTGAAGTGCTTGTGTTGTGGAAATTGAAAAATGCTTTCATGTAGATATATCTATATAAGCGTGGCACATGGTGCTTCTCAAGTCATATGGAGCAAGTTGTACATTTGATTTAGTCAGTACATGATGTTTCTAAGTAACTGTCACATGTTTTGGCAATAGAAAGCAGAGATGCCTCGAAACTGTATCAACAATCCAGATCATTTCTTTTATATTTGTGCTGAGGTGACCTTTGCTTCACAAAAGTGCAGTATAACTGCAATGGTTAAAAAGGCACCACCTTTATTTTGGATGCCAAACTGGGGACCAGGACAGGAGTTGGGCCCCACATACTTGTTGCAACACATGTGCAGCTAATCTTCATCAGTGGCTCAATAAAAAAAGAAAATGTTTGCCTTTCTCAGTTCCGATGATTTGGTGAGAACCAACAGATCACAGCAATAATTGCTATTTTTGTATGGTTCCGACAGTTGCAAAAGGAATATCCAGAAAGAAAAAACTGCAATATCCAAATGTCCCATCAGCTCTGCACCCTGTGATCAACTGTATCATTAAATATCTTGGTAACATGAGTCAATGAACACATTTATCATTTGTTTTCCATCTCATCAAATTAAGTAAGATTTAGCTTAGATTTAAGATTTTTATTTCTGAAGCAGATATTTTCCAACATTTTGTAGACCAGTGTTACAGGTGTTTTTATTGTTCAAAAACACCATGAGGGACAAAAAAACAAAAAAAAGAAAAGCAATTTAACTGTGAGTTTAACAAAGACCTGGTGCTGTCGTCAGGATGTTGTTGCTTTGCCTTTAATGTTTCAGACGTTCCAGATAAGTTCACTGTTACCATGGAGACATTCACATAGCACCCTCCACCACAAAGGTTATGCAATGCACCTTTAAGGATGTAAAGAAAGAGGACGTTTTGTGTTGTTTGTTTGTTTGGGGGATTTTTTGTGTGAGTAAAGGACGCAGAGGAAACCACTACTAAAGAGCATAGATTACACTATTTTCTGATCTGTTGTAATGTTGTTTCCTCATCTAAAACATACCTGGAATTGTGTTTTGTTTCATTCACACATTTAACGTTTAACACACAAACTCTGCATTGAATTTTTCTCTCAAACTGAAGACACTCTGTTCCACCTTGTGATGTCAGGTAGTAATACAAGATGTGCTCTACTGTGTTTTTAAATACACTTCACTGGAATCATTTTTACAATTTTAACCCTGGAATTATCAATCTCCACTGAACAAAAATGGCACCCGTTTTGAGGAATTCATGTGCGAAGTTCTCTTCCTTGAGCTTTTAAACATAGACAGACTAATAACAAAAGTTTACTCAAACAAAACACAACTCCAGATATGTTTTTTGACAAGGTAACATGACTTAAAACTCTCCAGAGCCAATTTTGCATGACACGGGACCTTTAAATAAAATCAAGATACTAATTCTAAATGTTTAAATTTGCAGAAATGTGATTGCAGGAAAACATAACCTCCATTTAACCTGCTTTATCATAAACCGCCCATAACTGTTTCATAGTTTTATTCACTCAGAAAGAGGAAATTACTCAACAGCTTTGAACTCAGTGGTTTTATCGCGAACTGACTGTGTAATGGGTGTGAGCAATACACTTGCATGGAAGAGATTAGCAATTAGACCCTCACAATGTCATACTGCTTCAATGCATTTTCCACTGAAATTCAACAGTGTCCACTCTCACTTTAATGTTAAGATCACAAAATTATACTTAGAATTTAACTTTATTGATCAATAAGAGAATAAAATCTATTTTGGGCACAAGAACTCACAGGCCACAATAAATATAGTAACAAAGAGCAAAAATATAAAAATTCAAAATAAGTAACAAAAATAGCAAGAGACTGGTGTCATATAAGGCATTTTCGGCTAATGATTATTTCAGCGAAGATTTGTTTGTGATACTAAAATTTCAAACTCGATTTCAATACTAAGGAATAAACTCAGTACTCAACACTGAATAATAATACTACTTCCATAGTGGTTCATGGGCATATACTTGTCTGTGTGCTCTTATTTTTGTTCTGATAAAGCTCAAGATCATTCTAAAACTATTAAAGTAAAGATTAATTTGTGTCTTGCTGTGAATGTGACCGAAACCTGCTCAAGTATCTAGTTTCAATGCAAGATTTTGTATTGATTATATCACAAGGAAACAAATTTCTTTATATTACAGAAGTAAAATGGACAAAAAGGCAATTTGTATTCATGATTTTCCTTATTGAGTCCTGCATTAGACTTGGGTTGGTTTTGTTTTTTTCTGTGTTAAGCTTTTGTTTTGAATTAAGTAATGTTCCTTTATCATTGCAGCTCCACATTGATCTCTGTACAAACAAAATGTCTTATTGTGTTTATATTTTCAAATCACTGTGTTCTTTGCAGACAGTCGACGGCTTCTCCCTCAGCTCCATTGTTTGTTTTATATTATTTTGTAAGATATAGAAATGTCATATGAGGACAGAGGTGTGGTTCTGCAGATTACAGACACAGATTGTTCGCTTCTTTTATTTCTCTTGTCTTCTTACTTACCTGAAAACTGAATGTATGGGGGGTGGGGATGGATGTGAGCAAAATCGTCCTGTTACTTGCAATGTGCATGTGTATTATCTCATTTTATGAGTTGTTGTGAAATGCTGTAAGTTCTTGGTCCCCCTCGAAAACTAAATTCTGCATCTCGAGGAGCTTTTGGTCAATGCATCATTTGTTCTTTTGTAATTCAATTAATAACATTTTTTTGCGATTTTGTGGACATGTTCTCTTCTTTTACATGTTCTCTTCTTTTACATGTTTGGATGTGAGCAAAATCGTCCTGTTACTTGCAATGTGCATGTGTATTATCTCATTTTATGAGTTGTTGTGAAATGCTGTAAGTTCTTGGTCCCCCTCGAAAACTAAATTCTGCATCTCGAGGAGCTTTTGGTCAATGCATCATTTGTTCTTTTGTAATTCAATTAAGAACAAAAACAATAAAATGAGAAAACAGTTTCATTTCAATGTCAAGCAAAAAAACAAACAGATTTCGACCTTTATTTCTGATATTGAATTTAAACTTTATTAAATGTTGATATATTATTCTCTCTGGAGTATTTGCCCCCAAAATTCTGCTGCTAGAAGAACGTACCTGAACATTTTTTTGCGATTTTGTGGACATGTTCTCTTCTTTTACATGTTTACGAAGTACAAAATAATTATTCAACTTTATGATGAGGAACAGGAAGAAAGGGCGAGAAGAAGCAGAAGAAGCAGAAACAAATAAACCAGGGAGAATAAAATATCAAAATTGAAATAGGCACCAAGACTGTTTTTTGATTGGTGTTATTTAAGGATGAGAACTTCGCACATCAATTCCTTAAAATGGGTGGGTCTTACTTGCAAAATGTGAACATTTTTTAGGACATGCTACATTTTGGCACTAGGCGTTCATCAGATTAGTGTTATTTGAAATGAACTTTAAATTAAATATTGGAAATAGAAGTCGAAATCGTTTTTTTTGTTTGACACTAAAACAGAATAATGAAATAACAAACTCTTTTCCCATTTTATTGTTTTTCAGTCTTAATTGAAATTCAAAAGAGCGAGTGGTTCACAGAGAGTTTTCCATGAATAAATTCAAACTCAAATATATTCAAATGAATTATTTCAATACCAATGTTGTTGCAAATATTTACCCTTTCAGAAAGTTTGATTTGATAAAGCTGGTCACATATAATTGGCAGTATTCATCCCCATCTGTATATCACAAAATACCAGCACCGAGATGAATTGTGATCGAATCAAAAAGTTGAATGGATTTGTAATTTGTAATTTGTAATAAAATAACAAACACTTCAATTTACAGAAAAAGTGCCGTAAATTCCTCCACAAACAACAAAATGTGTTGTTGTGTGAGTTGTTTTGTCAGTTCATAATAAGTTCAGTCTTTTTAAAATGTGAACGTGGAACAGATTTATATTTCAATAATATTAATGCTAATTGCAATTCGATATATTTCCCACACTGTTGAGCAATGCCAGCAATATGTCATGACCCATCCCTAATTCACACAAACATATTTAATATTGTAAGTGATGTTTGAACCTTTGTATTTGAAAACAATAGTTGCATCATGTTTTTTTTTTTCTGTCGGTACAAAGCCTGCCAGACATGTTCAGTGCTTCAGGAGGATACCATAGCGGTATCTGCAGGTTTCTCAATGTAACTTCACTTTTGAGTTGACATAAATTACCTTTTGTTTTACACCGACGCCCACACCTCGAGTTCAGACTGTCCCTGTGCGAGGAGGAGTTACACTGTGATTAGATTAATTCAATTTTCAGTTGTGTTTAGGGCTGGATAAAGAGCAAAATTATTGGTTAGGTTTTTCGACAGTTCTATTAGTATTTCATAAAAGACTTTGTGTCCTTCAACAGAAAATAAAATGTTCGTTTTATTGTTTGTCAGAGGCAGCAGTGAATAATCCGATCCCACAGGAGCTGACTGGAGCACTCGACGTGAAGGTCAGTGAACGCAACATTGCTTCATTATGGGTTAGTTAAAAAGCTGTTGGTATTTGAAGATAATTTCTGTTGATATTATCCTTTCGTATTATCCATTTATTTATGTAGAGCAGTGCAGGTTAGAGTAACTGAGCTTGATGCCATTTTAAATCATGTTTTTTGGGAAGAATTCTAATTAAAATTGAAAAAATAAAATACAGTTGACTCTCTGTTTTCATGTTTAAAACTATACTAAAGTGCTAAAACTATTTGAACCTTCATTTACCATTTACTTCCTTTTCCCAGCCTTCAGTGAAGTCCAAAGCCGATAAGTTCACGTGCTCGTTCCTGAGGAGGAGTTTACCGGTCGGGTCGAAGTCGGACGTGAAGGAGATCGTCACTCACAAAGCTCTGATCCTGGGATACACTCGACCAAAGAAGGTGAAACCCAAGAACAAGAAAGCCAAAGGACTCAACGCCAAACAGAAGAGGGACATGAAGATCTTCACCATTAAACCTGAGCACCAGAAGTACGTCTCACTGCACATGAACTGCACTTTCTGATTTGTATTCCACATTGATTACAAATACAGAAGAAAAGGTTAAGGTTAGACTTGGTGCACTTTTTTCTTGCCATATGGAAATCTATCTGCATTTGACCCATTCTTCAGTGCTGCTGGGGAATCTCCTGAGGCACAGTGCTGCACCAGGACCCATCTCCAGATCCTGTTGCTAATCTTGATCAGAACTACCTTAGGTCAAGACTTGCCCTCTTGTGCATCTTTTGAGTTGACAGGAGAAACCAGAGTGTCCAGAGGAAACCATCCAGACACAGAGAACTATTCAATTCAATTTGTTTTTGTTTAGCCCAAAATCACAACAACAGTTATCTCGGCGGACTTCATAAAATTGTTAATTTAGCAAACAGAGATGTCAGAGAATGAAGCAGAGTAAGAAACATAATTCAAAATAATCATTATTCAAAAATACAGAATGTCCAACAATAAGCAGGCAAATGGATAATTGTCCCAGCATCTCCTGTGCTTAGACCCTCCTTCTTCAGCAAGGAAAAACTAAAAAAAAACACAAAACAAAACCAAAAAACAAGAAACCTCAAGGAGAACCATAGTGAAGGAGAAATCCACTACTATGGACGGACAGACATAGATGGCCAGGAGGTATCCATTGCAAGTAAGGTTATAAGTCTGTAGGCCAAAGCTATTGGCAGAAGGAAACTACTGATCTAACAGGACGAGGACAGATTAATCCAGGACATGAAGGAGGGAGGGGTCCAGGTCCTGGACACTAGGGGGCACCGCGGTCCAAACTGGAACAGCAGCATCTGAAACAAGGGACACCATGAGAATAGCAAAGAAAAGACTACGAATGAACTACTAATTTAATATTCTTAACAGTAGGAGGAGAATACTTTGAAGAGAATAAGTAGGAGAGAGCAGAGGACAGAGCTCAAGTTGCCAAACTTTCCCCAGAAATTTATCTCCTAGAGCAGCTTAACTAAGCCTATGGGTTTAGTTTCTGTTCCTAACTGACCTGACCATAAGCTCCTTCAAAGTAGAACGTTTTGAGCCTCATCTTAAATGTCGAGACTGTGTCTGCCTCTTTGACATGAGCAGGAGCTGGTTCCATAACAAGGTGCTTGGTACCTAAATGTTCTACCTCCTAATGTACTTTTAGAGACTCTAGGAACCAGCAATAGACCAGCATTTTGATAATCGACCCCAGGAGCTTCTTGTTGTGAAGCTTGACCCACTCACCCCAAAAGAAAAGAAAAAAACTTGCACTCCCGCTTTGCCATCTGAAAAGTAAATGTGCCTAATTGTAGGGTAATGGTTATTTCTACAGATATTGAGAAAATATGATTGCAAAAATGACCAAACTCTGAAGAACTTTAAGTGTTTTTATTTTTAACGTTTTACTAAATTATCTGTTTATTTCTTGTTGTAGATACGAGCTGTTCCTTCCTCTTCATGAACTCTGGAAGCAGTACATCACTGACCTGTGCAACGGTCTGCAGCCAACAACGCAAGTGCTTTTTTACACTTTTGTAGTATTCCAGGTATTTCATTGGCAAAATATCTTAAACCGTGAGCAGGTTTCCCTCTCCATACATCTGACTTGTAACTGTTGTGCTCAAACCTGTTTTTAATGACATAGTTTTCTGTTTATGTTGGATTAGATTAATAAATTACCTGTACAAACCGGTCTATTGAGATTTCACATGTTAACACAGGTGCTTTTGTGCATGAATGCTTTTTTATGTTGTGCGCTCATATATTCTGTCATGTTTTTGCAGTAATCTACAGTTGGTTCAGGGGAAACTTTTAAAAGCGGATTTCCACGGCGCCATTATTAAAGGTGAGGATTTACAATTAAAAGCGCCTATATTTTCATGTTTTTCTAATAATTACATAGTTAGATGGGAATGTACTTGTCCTGTGGTGTATATTTATCATAGTTTCATCAGTTAAGTGGCAGTTTGTGGATAAAAAACGTTGACAAAATACAAAAATACAGGAAGCAGTGCTGAGTTTTGAAGCGAAATTCCTCTCCTGTTATTAACACGGGAATTTCCATCTAATAAAACACTTAAAACTATGTGACGCCATCTTGGATTCACCTTCCAGATTTTATTTTACTTTCATAGTCTCCAAGGGGTCACTTTTATTAAAATTGTTAAATATAAAATAAACTAGCCATTAAAATGTACTAAAGCAAAGCATGTCCAGTTATTTGTATACGTAGAATACAGTTTGTGATTTGGTTTTAATATTTAATGTCTCTAAATGTGCACTGGCATTGAGACACAAACATTTCTCAACTCACTGTCCAATGCTTCATTTTTAAATATTTCTTTATTTTAACATGGCTCAGCAAAAGTCCCTGTCATGCACAAAGCCTTTTTACACACAAGGATCACATTTTTATAACCGTTTAAACCTTCACTTAAGGCGTTGTCTTTTATTTTAATTGATCTAATCATAACCATGGGGCGATTCAGACCAATGTTTGGCCCTTGTCTACATTGTGGTTGCTACGTCCATGGCCCATGTCCAACCAGGAAGCAAAGTGATTGAGTTACTTAACCAAAGTGTGTTAAGTAATCCAGTCATTATCAATGAATATAATGATGTTAAATATGTTTTAGTGAAGTGAATCTGCCACATTGGCTTTCAGTGTGGGTCAAATAAGGAAAAGTGCTGTAAAACTGGTCGTATAAATATAATGAAATAACTCTGAGGCCGCCCATCTGACACAAGACTTAAAGTTGCACTGTGTAACTTCTCTGGTAGGTGCCGGCCAGTTACTTGTCTCCATGGAAATGCTATTGCTTTACCTCCAAAACTCCAAAGTATGGCATTAAACTTTTCAAACTTCCATAGAAACAAGCAGGAGACATGACCAGGCCAATTTACAGGCGAGATCTGTGAAGAGGCGACTCACTGTCCGAGTGAATGTTTTAATGGTGTTTTTGAGCGTTTTGGAACATTACAGGCAAAGCATTAGCATCTACATCTCTAACATGAAAAATTACACAGTGCACCTTTAAATCAAAACTACAAGATCAGATTTTTAATTTTTGCTGTTTATTTATTTCTAATATAGTTTTATTTAGGTTTTCTTCTCTTTCCTCATCATTGGTGCTGGGTGTGTAATGTCATCTTTTAAATCTCTTTTTAAAACCCATTTTTATTAGTTTCTTCAATTAACTGATTTTATCTTAATTTTATTTCTCATTCCTTTTAATTCTATTTCTTTTTATTTATTTATTATAATTACTTGCAGTTGTCTGTTTTGTATGCTCTTTTTACACTTTTTGTACAGCTCTTTATAAACCTTGCTTCATAAATAAAGATTTGTTACTATTTATTTATTATTAGTAATACACACATTTGCATATCTACATTTGTATTGTTTTTTCTGTTAAGTGCTGGCAGGATTCTCAAGGTACTTCTGTGATTTTGAAATAGAAATTTGTGGAAAGAACTGGAAAACTACCCAACAGTCTCATAATTGTATCGTGACAATCTCATTCTCAATTGACTTAATTGTGCATAATTAAATTTGGATTACATACATGCTTTTATTTGTTGTTGCATGTTTGAAAATTGTTTTGTAATGATAACGTGTTTGTAAAATAGTTATTTAATTATCGGTTTTATTTCCAAAATGTCAGAATTTGAATAATTAAGGAGCATTGTGTAACTTTTTAGCTGAAAGTCGGTCTCCTGCTTGTTTGTCTGGTTATGGATGTGTTTCTACCTGACATTTGTTCAGTTACAGTTAGTTTTAGAGCTTATTGGTCTGGTTGGTCTGGTTTGGTCTCCGGGTTAAAAAGTTTTAGTACTGTACTGTGAGACATTCCAGACAAAGTAATAAAGTTGCACAATGCACCTTTAACTTCCGTGGCAGCCAGTCTGACCTGTCGTTCTTTCTCTTTGCAGTGGTTCGCTCCAAATGCGCCTCGTACGTCGGCCTCACCGGGATTTTGATTCAAGAATTCAAACACATTTTCAAAATCATCACCAAGAAAGACGAATTAAAAGGTTTGGCACTCAACAAACAGAAGTATCCCTCCTTTGTCCCGTGTATTTGCATAATTTTATGATAAACCAATCACCGTCCTTCATCTTTAATTACATTAGTTATATACTGATTATCCAATTATCAATGATCCTATAGTTTTATTTAACACTGCTAATTACAAGTTTACAGTGAGTTGCATGTGAAGCTGTTATTAAGTTGCAAAAGGAGGTGGCGTCTAACTTAAATGACGGATTGGACATGGAGGGAGTGAATATTACAGTGTTATGAGGCTTTTACTTGACGGCCTGTCTCCTGTCGCTCATCTGGAGGTGAAAGAGGGCAGACGGCGCTCAGAGCAAAGAGCACATGTTTCAGACTGTTTCAGACTGACAGGAAAAGGGTTTAAACTCTGTCACTCTGTTGTTCTGGTCTTTCATAACAGTTTTGTTCTGTTGTGACATGGTGCAGGCTCATTTGTCATTGTACCTGCACACACAGGTACAACAAAGAGTTAGTGTTAGTCCAGTTTAATGCGTATTAGATTGAAAGTGTAATAATTAATGGAGGGCATAGATTAATTGTTTTAATCTAGATTAATCTCACCGCCTTTAAAATGACGGATTGGACATGGAGGGAGTGAATATTACAGTGTTATGAGGCTTTTACTTGACGGCCTGTCTCCTGTCGCTCATCTAGAGGTGAAAGAGGGCAGACGGCGCTCAGAGCAAAGAGCACATGTTTCAGACTGTTTCAGACTGACAGGAAAAGGGTTTAAACTCTGTCACTCTGTTGTTCTGGTCTTTCATAACAGTTTTGTTCTGTTGTGACATGGTGCAGGCTCATTTGTCATTGTACCTGCACACACAGGTACAACAAAGAGTTAGTGTTAGTCCAGTTTAATGCGTATTAGATTGAAAGTGTAATAATTAATGGTGGGCATAGATTAATTGTTTTTAATATAGATTAATCTAATCGCCTTTTAAAAGATTCATCTAGATTAATGGTGATGGGTCGGCAGCATAGACTGTATAAAAAAGTGGACTAAGCAAGTGTGACAGTGTTCAGCGCCGCTCAGATGGAGCTCTGATGCTTCAGGAGGCAATCTGGAGCCAGACTCTATGTTAATAATAGGATTTTTTTGACTAACAAAATAGCGAAAAAAAAAAATTCAGGATCATGTAGAGCATATTAATAAGAACATTTTAAGACCAAGATGAAGAGGGTCACAGCAGCAGGTCCAGAGAGACGAGCGACAAGATCCTAATGTAAGTCAATGGGAGCCAGAGTCAGAAGGAGCCGGAAGAGCCTCCTGGAGCACTTCCTGTTTGGCACGCGTTGGCTAGCGCGTTAGCTATGTCTACTCATATATACTGTCTATAGCTAGTGGCAAACCACTGAGCAAGAAGGTTAGTTCTCTTGTCTGATAGAGCTGTGCCTCGGTTACACTCAAACAAAGTAGTTTAACGGCGACTCTTCCCCAGCGTTTCAGTGCTTGACGTTTCAGTGCATCAGCGTTTGTTAAGTGATGCTTTGTGTTTAGGTTGTACTTGAGACTGGTAGATCTCCTACAGTAAACTAATTCCGCATTACATAAAGTGCAAACAACGATAGACTCGTCGATGTCTCCGTTGGGAATCTTTTTAAAAATACATTTTCTCTGAAGCAAACCCGGGGCTTTGTAGCTGCACCATGTTGGCGTGTGGCGTTCAACGTGTATTTCACAGGAGATACAGGTTCGAAAACTCGTTGCCCCAACAGTGCGATTCTGCAAGGTACATCCACGCTAAACGTGAAAGTCGTCATAGTTCACTTAATATAAACCCAGCTCCCCGCCCAACTTTGAGCATAGATTAACAATGATATTTTTTATATCAACCAGAAATGCGAATCTGCGGTTTTTGAACACACAAAACTGGGCAGGGCGGATAAAAGTGAAAATAATATCATTATATAACAGCTGTTAAATAACATGGACTTCTGCCAATATTATCCTTTTGACTACTGAAAATACCTTTAGTATTGATACTCTGCAGTGACATCACGCAAGGGGTGTTCTGCATGTATGTCTGTGGCAGAAAGTTCAGTACTTATGATGACACAATGTGCACATTAGCAAATACAGCCTGATTTAAACTTTTATACTCACATAATCAAGTTGCTTCATCCCAGTTCTTTTTCTGATTGTATCCAATACAAATGGAAAATATTTTGTTTTGTAAAATGTGAGGAACCAAATAAACTTAATTCATTCAAACTCACAAGAAAATATAAAAAGGCACAGCACATTTCCAGCAGCCTGTGATTAATACGAGTGTTCATGGTCCTGTTTTGGTGTTTGATTTTCCACAAAAAGGTGAGAGTGACATCCTGAAACTGACCTGAGACTGAACTTGATCTGTGAGGATATGTTTAACAGCACAAATCCTGTCTCCGGTTGTAGTTCTCACTAAGTCAGTTCCTTCTGTTTGGATTTTGCTAAAACAAAGCTCAGATTAAAGTCTAACTTGGGTAACAGAGCTTCAGTCAGAGCAGTGCCTCCAGTTAGCACCACACAAGTATTAATATATTTTATTTTTTTCCGTAGTGATCCCGAAGAGGCACAGTGTGTTTGAGATCGAGGTGAACGGCTTCGTGTCTCACATTTACGGCAGCAGGATCGAGCAGCGAGCGAGTGAAAGATCTGCCAAGAAGTTCAAATCCAAAGGCGCCATCGACCTTTGACCTCTGACCTCCTGTACGTCGACACAAGGACTTTTCTGGACATTTTATTTTAGTTAGTTATTATTTTATTGCATTATTCATTTTAATTCACTACGATCGTGCTTCTCAACCGGTGAAACGCGATCACTGGAGCTACATGGACTTGTTGCATTTGCCCCTTTGTAAAACAGGTTTGAAAAATTATAAAAACATTCCTCTGTCGACCTATTTTACAGCTTATCTGGGTCAAATCATGGGTTTCTGCCACATTTTGATAATTTTTTGCCACTCAAAAAGTAGAATATTTTGTTTTGAATTGTTAATCGCTATGGCAACAGTCCTAATAATTTGGTATTATGAACCCACCGGACAAATATTATAAACTAAACTAGACCCAAGAGTGTTTTTTTTTTCTCCAAACTATTGATACATTATTTAATAAATGATTAAAATATTGATTTGCAAATTGAAAAATGGCGTGGTACAATCTCTCATTTAATCTTAGTCCAGTGAGGTTAATTCGGTCTTCCAGTAATTTATGTCATCAGGTGCTTTCTTCAGATCGAGGGATTGTTTTCATACCTGACAGTTTCAGGAACAGGAAGTCCACTTGACGAGCAGCCGAAACTGTCAGGTATGAAAACAAACTCTCAGTCTGAAAAAACTAATAACATAGTTTCATCTTATTATTCATTTTTCATTTGATTTCCTTTTATTTAGAAGCAGAATCACTTTGATCCTATAACTTTTGCCCGGAATGTTCCTTAGTAGGGCATTAAGAAAAGCATATGACCCAAGTTACAGCTCAGATCTCAAAATGCATGTATTTTTGACCAACAAAAACCAAAAAAACACCAGATGGAAACATTTAATGCCATACTGTGGAACATTCCAGGCAAAGACACTACACCACAAAAAGTATTTAGTCCAGCGCTCATAACATAAACCAGATATTGATTTGAAAATGTTCGCACGGATGTTCAGGGGGTTCGTCAAATGCTTTTACCTCAGGAGATGTTATTGCTTCAGCTGGAATGTTCCACAGTATGGACTTAAACCTTTATATCTCCATGGAGACCAAACCAAGGCCAAGTTAGAAGTCAGATCTGTGGAGACGCGATCCCGCTCACAGTCAGAATGCCTGTTTTTCTTGGTGTTTTTGAGCTGTAAAACCACCTGTAATTGGATAAACGTAAGGTAGAGCTGTTTAATATCACACTGTGGAACATTTCACTGTGGAGCAGTGACATCTCCATAGAAACAAGCAGGTGACGGACCCCAATCAAAAAGTTACACAGCGCACCTTCAGGCCTGTCTAGAAAGACTCATTTTAATTTCATTTTTTCCTCTCGTTTGGTTTAAATTCTTGGAAGGTGCACTGTGCAACTTTTACCTCCTCGTCTCCATGGAGATGTTCAGAATGCTGCACAGTATTGCATTAAACATATCTGTGTTCCTGGAGACAAAAAAAGTGAATAAGCAAAGTTACAGATCTGTGGAGAGGCGACCTTGCTCGTGTTTTTTCAAGCAGTAAAAACACCTCCAAATGAATAAATGCAAAATACATCAGTTTAATGCTACTGTGGAACATTTCCGGCAAAGCAATAACATCACCATGGAAAAAAAAATCACACAATGTTACACAATGCAGCTTTAACAATGATCTGCGTATCAGAGTTGTGTGAAAGCTGAAAATCCCCCTTTAGTTTTACGATTGACCCAGTTTCACCTCCTCCGCTCTTCTTTTCTTTTTAATTCATCTGTCACCACCTGCCGTCGTGAAATTGTCCCGAAGCCAATTCAGTTTCGATCACCTCACAATATAAACTCTGATAGGCTTGGCTCCAGACGTTAACAAGCATTTGACCTGACCTGAACTTTTATGATGTAGTTTGTGGTGCCGTTCAAAAGTTTTAAGGACACAAGGTTCAAGTAATATTAAACTTGTCTGTTCCTAAAGGGTTTTGATTTATTTGGTTTTCTAATTCACTTCCAGCCATTTGTTAATGTTAACCAAACCTGAGTAGTTCATAATGATGCATAAAAGTATTAAAGTAGTTGGAAACAGTTCATTTGTGATAT
>KN507407.1:98494-121799 GCA_000787155.1 Scartelaos histophorus | reverse complement strand
CGGCCTCGCCTGCGCTCCTTCTCCGCCGCTTCTCTCTCATGTTCTTGAAGATTACGAAACCCGCCACCACGCATCCAATCCCCACCAGCGTCAGCAGCACCGCGGGGCCGTGGCGCGCAATCATGCAAAACAACGACGCCAAATCTATGCGCCTCTCCATGGCCACGGTCTTTTTCAGCGGCATGTCGACTCCGATGGTGCCCGGCGATTGTGCGTGGATGCCTGGTGGTGGATGCGGGAGGGAGACGCCGCTGAGAACAGACAAAGTGGTGCGCTTTTCTGGAGAGTAGTGACCTCTTGTTGCTGCGCAGAGCCGCTGCTGCAAACTAGCGCAGGTGCGTGGAGCTGATTGGCGCAGGGAGGATCACGGGGGCAGTGTGCTCATTCATAAAAAATAGAAATGCATTGTTGATGAGATTTAAAACACAGCCTGACACTAAAGAACTACATCGATGATTTAGTAAAGGCTTTTAAAATAATTTGGCCAGTAGTTTTGGGTAATTAGATCATGTTAGTTGATAAGTTCGGATGTGTGAATACGTCTATTTTTGGTTTTGGCCACTGACATCGTCGTAAATGACCCTAGATATCAAGTTATAGGGAATAGCTTACTCATGAAAACCTAGGTCTATTTTCTCCTGACTTCAAAAACGTAAAAATAATCTCACATCTATTAGATTTAAATAAAATTCTAATCGCCCATTGGTCGATGTGTAGCTGTAAAACAGTTCCACTTGACTGTGTTTAAAGTGTCACCAGGGCAGCAGATCATGTTAATTACTAATTGTTGACCTAGTTAAGCGAAAGAAGCACGTTTCAAAGCTCTCATGTCTGATTGGCCAGTGCTAAGAAGAAATAATCAGTCACACATAGCAACAAAAGTGCATTTATTCAAAACGAGAATAGGTATATATAGTCATGATTATATAATACAATATGTTACACTGTACAAAATCTCTTCTCAAATGACATAAATTCCAGTCCATGTGTCCTCAGGGTGCATTCTCTGTCCTGCTGATGTCCAGTGTCTCATGTCCCTCTGTGCCTGCCGTCCTGAGCCTGTCCTCCTGCAGTATCTTGATGGGCAGCTCTCTCTGTCCCTCAGTGTCCTGTGTGCTGGGGTTGTCCTGGATGTATAGTGCCCCCTCTGGAGACATGTAGCAGTGCAGCTCTTCAGGCTGTAGTCCTTCAGGTAGAGACAGCTCCTGTTCCCAGTGCTGCAGTGTGTGAGAGGAGCGTCCATTCTCCTGCTGCTTCTTCTCCGTCCTGCCCTGGACTCTCAGCACCCCGTTCCCCTGTGCCACACTCAGCTCCTCTGGGGAGAAACCCCGAGCGTCCAGCCTCAGGACGAAGGGCTGCCCCTCTGTGTGCCGTAAGGACGGGGGCTGAGGGGCACATGTGTCCTGGAGCCGAGAATCCTCAACCAGTTGCAGACTGTGGTGCAGCTCCTGAAGCAGATGGTTCCTCTGGTGGAGCAGGTTCCTCACATCCGGCCACACACTGCACCAGCTCAAGTCCTTGGACAGGTTCCAGGCAGAGGGGAGTCCATAAGAGCACAGCATCTTCAGTGAGGTGTCTCAGGTCCGTGATGTGTCTGCTCACTCTGTACTTTGAGTTTAGTCTGACTACTGCAGGACAGGTCTCGCTCATTTATAGTCTAATCCAGGACATCTGGAGACTTCAGGAAGTTTCCTGTTCTTTCCACATGTGTCCACTGAGGGGAGCTGTTTCTCCACTGTGATAGATTTTGCGAGACTCATCTGGTTTGCTCAGGAACAGTTTTAAGAATAATGCAGTTACTTATTTTTTTCTTTCATCTTTCCTCTGCATTATTACAATGAAATGTGTGTGTGTGACTGTTGCATAATGTCTGCTATTCTGATTTCTGTCAGATGAAGCAATTAAGAACAATCTGTGAGTAGAGAGCTACTAATTGCTTCACTTCCAACAGTCAAATATTTCTTTTTGTGACTCTCCTGTGACTCTACATTTTTCATAAAGACTTGACTGGGTAAAGATTCAACATCCACATAAAGAGGCTGAAGTTACTGTAGGCCTACTTGGACATTTAGTCATAAGTTTATAAGGTCCAGCTCATTTATAGTATAATCCGGGACATCTGGAGACTTCAGGAAGTTTCCTGTTCTTTCCACATGTGTCCACTGAGGGGAGCTGTTTCTTCACTGTGGTAGATTTCAGACTTTCTTGTTTTGCTCAGACAATTGATAGTGATTTGCAAAGAAAATTTGTTTACCAAATGTCTTGAGTTAACAAAACATATTTCAGAATAAGGGCACAGTCATGTTTTACACATCAGGCTGTTTGTTTGACAGAATGTCATGCATTGGATATAAAATAATATTTAATGCAGATTAAAATATATAGACTGCAAATTGTAAATAAGAAAATAACTGAAGTAATCAAGAATTTTATTAAAAATTTGACATTTGTATGTAATATAATAATGGCCCCATTTGCAGTAGAGATGTAAATGTAACCTCAGTCCACAAGTTTTTGCAGCACAATAAAATGAAATCAATAACATATAACATAAATAAAAATAATGTAACAATAACTATATGTTACAATATGATGTTACATAAAAATAATCCATAATAATGCATTGTATTTATATAGCACCTATCAAGACACTTAAAGGTGCATTACATGACATAATTCACTGACTCCTCACCTGGTGGTGCAACTACTGCAGCCACAGCTGCCCTGGGGCAGACTGATATTAATTGGATCTGTTCACTACCAATCACTTGTTCACACACCACATTCATACAAGTGTCTTGCCTAAGGACACAACACAAAGCCGCCTCACCAAAAAAATAATTGTTTTGTTGTGTTTTTATTAAGGAACTGTAATTACTGTCCCATAAAATCCAAACACCCCACACAAAGGTCATTTTCTTCACAATACAAGAATGACTTCACCATCAATTTGCGGACATGATTACAATCACAACAGAGGCAAATCAGTTTAAATTTAGTCTGCACCGCTGAGGTAGATTCATTGCACTGCCCTCTCTCACCTTTGAGTACAACCACAACACATTTGTCTCTCTCATTTACACTTTTAAACCTCTAATGTTTGCGCCGCTTTCAAATGAAGGTGGCTACTTCGGCTCAGTTCAATTTGCCTCACAAATCACCTAAAGCATCGCATGCGTAGGTTTCGTAGATGGTTCCATAAAGCTACCATTTCTCTTGGGCTCCTCCTGTGCACCAGTAAAACTGACTTATACGCACATGGATTGCCTCTTTGTGAAAAGGGCAGATCGAACGTCAAGAACCCTGGATGGTGGTTCGGAACTACGCCAAGTTTACTCAAGCACATGCCGAGGTAAACATCGTCTATGGGGAAGAGAGAGACTTTTTCAGAAACCTCTTTTAACCGTAATGCTAGTGACCCGGAGTAAACCACACCACCTCCACCTGCATAAGGTGGGTACACCCCTTGGTAGAAACTTCCAGGTATAAAGTACTTCGTAGTCGGGTTCCGATTTGGTCTTGCATTGTAGATAACTTCTCCAATGAACAAGTCCAATCCTTTGTCTGTTTCATTACTATAGGCCTGCCATAATCTGTGCTCCGTCCAATGTTTATTTAGGACATCCACAAGAGCGTCTGTGCGTACAAAGACATCATCATCACCTTTGAAGACAAAAATGGCTTTCGGGCAGTTCTGTTTGAACCAACGCCAGAAAAGCACATCCTTCAACGTGAGATTGAAGAAGGTATCCTTGAAATCCCATTGCAAGATATCTCCATACTTTTTGCTTTCTTTCTCCACAACATCTTGGAAGTTTGAGTCGGGTTTGGAATCTTGCTTTCCAAGTAAGAAAACTGTCCGGACTAACCCTCCTTTTATATTATACTCACCACTGACGTGCCCACTGCGACCCCATGTGTCACGGATCGCTTGCCGGTTTTCAAAGTTGCCCATCTGCGATTTGATTGCCATGAGAAGTAAAGGTGTGTCTAAAGTTTCGTTGCTATAACATAAATCTGGTTGATTAATAATGTAGGGGTACTCTCGACAGCGCATGGACGATATGAAAGCTTTCATTTGTGCAGACATTGCCTTGACTTGGTTGGTAAGGGCGTGGGATCCAAATTCGGGCACACAATTGGACACGCACTCAACTGACGAAGGATCAAGTTTAATTTTGGTTTGTTGGACCACCAAGCTTACGTTGCCTCTTAGTATCGGATTGTAGAGGCGGTCGCAGCCGTGTTGTAACCTGTTCCACAAGGGTCCGTCGATCACCTTCAGGTTCCAGAAAGCGTTGAGTGGGTAAGAAGCCATTTTAGCAGAGTTAGAGGAGCTCCCGGGTGCAATGAAGTGGACAGGGATTTTGGGGGGTGCGTAGGATATGGTGACGAAGATGGTGACCAAGATGTACACGAGGAGGTGTCCGGTCATCATGAAGGGGAGCAGACACATGCAGAGCAGCCTCCCGTTGCATTTGCAGAACTTGCCCATTTTTCTGTGGAGGATAAAAAGATAGAGGTTGATATAAAGACACTGTTAGTTTAAAGAAGATGCTTTTTCTTCTACATTTTGTTCTTTGTAAACCTCACACTGACCTAAACCGTTTGATAATAATTAATGAACTGAGATGCCCAGCTCTGTGCCAGCCTGTGATATTTTTCTACCTTACATGATTGACCTAGTCTCTAAATTTTATGAATGTTAAGAGCCTTGAATGCAGGACAAAATGGGATTACTCAAAAATGCATGAATCATACAACTTTAAATCATGACAGGACACCGTTCCATGCTTAAAACCTCATAATAGTCAAATTTACATACAAGTTTATCCATCATAAATTTAAATACAGGTTGGATGTAAACTTTTATTGGCACTCATTTCTCTGTTATTTTATTTAAATTTTCTGTGAATATTGAACTGCCATGGTGAGATATTTTTTATGTTTCAGATGTAATTTGCACTCAAGAGCACAATTACTTATGTTTAACCGTTAGAAAAAAGTTAAAAAAGTGAAGTTAAGTGAATATTCAATTGCTTATGATGTGCATGTTTCAAATTAACCAAAAGAAATGCTTAAGATCGCTGAAATGTTAAACACAGAATGGCTTGCTGAAATTTGTTTAAATATATTGTTGTTCTATGTAAAGAACGTCAGCCAAGGTCGGCCCCTCTACATTTTTAACACACCAAATCTGGCCCCCTTTGCAAAAAGTTTGGACACCCCTGGGTTAATATAAAGACACTGTTAGTTTAAAGAAGATGCTTTTTCTTCCACATTGTAAACCTCACACTGACCTAAAATGGTTTGATAATAATTAATTAACTGAGATGCCCAGCTCTGTGCCAGCCTGTGATATTTTTCTACCTTACATGATTGACCTAGTCTCTAAATTTTATGAATGTTAAGAGCCTTGAATGCAGGACAAAATGGGATTACTCAAAAATGCATGAATCATACAACTTTAAATCATGACAGGACACCGTTCCATGCTTAAAACCTCATAATAGTCAAATTTACATACAAGTTTATCCATCATAAATTTAAATACAGGTTGGATGTAAACTTTTATTGGCACTTAAACTTGCCAAATCAAGTTTTTATTATTCTAAAGTAAATCCAAACTAGTTGGTTAGAGTTTTGTTAGTCCAGGACTAACCAAAGATTAGCCAAGAATAAACTCAGAGGCAACCGTGTACAAAACAGAAAAGCTATAATATGTCCATTTATAAGACCATCCAGCAATAAAGGTACATAGTGCAATTTTAACAAAAGCTAAACCAGTAATAAATGCTGTATTCAAAACTAAACTAAAGCAAGTTTAAACATCTAACACTAAACCAGGACTGGACAGTATTTAAAGTTTCACCAGAACTGAACTTGGTAATGGGACTAAATCAGACAAAGACTTAACAAGGTCTAACTTATAACACCCGAGAACTAAACAGGATCAGTCTAAATACTGATTTGAGAAATCAGAACTGAAACTCAAATGAATCCTGGGCACTGTCAGAAGTATAACCCACCACATTCTGAGCACCACTAGGATAAATTATAGACTTGCATTACGACAAAGCCCAGTCAACCCTGGGGAGGTTTTGTCTCCTTGGTGATAGTCCACAGGGGCTTATTATCTCCTCCTGTATCCACACCACGGCCCTCAGCTCAGTCTTATTCAGGTACACGCAAACAACCCCTGACAGATACTGTGGTACACATGTAAGCATTTGAATGGATGTAAATGAGTAATTTGGTATAAACATGTCTGGGAGGTTAGACTTGACTATATGTAAAGAATGTTATGTAATCTTCTGGAGCTAAAATATTAAATTATAAAAAAAAAAATAAATAAAAAAAAAAAAAAAAAAAAAAAAAAAAATCAGTGCCAAAAAACAAACCACACAAACCAAAAAGATAAATAGTTCTAATCAAATACAAAAAAGTAAAACAACTTGCTTTTATTTTGGTCTATTTTTTGGCTATAAACTAAGAGAGTGAGGCTTTAACTTGGTACAGGCTATGATTTACAGCCTTTAATAACAGCCTAATAGCCTATTGAGAATTAGATGGCTTTGAAATCAAGTTTTGTACACCATAAAGTGTCACTACAAATCAAAGTGTGGTTAGAAATAATACAGGCTCCTACACACTATCAAACAACTATTAAATTATCATGCTGGAGACTAGCAGTGGCTATTTAGGTTATATTCAACATTAACACCCTAATAGTTGGAATTCTACTTTATAAAATGTAAGGTAAAGTAATTATTAGTGCTGGTCTACTTACAAAGAGCTAATGGGATCCAAGAAGAGAAAATCTTAACGCCAACTCTAGGGTTAGATGAAGTTTTAACGCCAGACTTGTTTGCGTAATTTGCGGTCCTTATCTGGAGTGCATCCTTTGCTCATGTGTGCAACCATGTCGAGGGCGCAGATCGCTACTGGCAACTGGTCCCATAGGTGAGGCACATTCTGCGCAGCATCCGCCTCTCTACGTCCACCATTGCGTATTTATAGTCTCCATGACCAAGAGGCAAATACCGCGATTTGGGGATTACACCATTAGGTCTCAGAGAAAGAAAGATATGAAAAGTTTGTGATTTGCATTGTTGTGCCGCAGTGCTGACCTGACTTTTGCATAGGCTGCGTCCTAAAGGCCTGGTTTGGTCGCAGGTGTCGGCCTGCTAAAGTGGATGGTCCTCTCCTGGATTTGCACTCAGTATAAGCCTAATTTTGATTTAGGCCTTCTGATTTTTCTCTTTTCTTTCTTTATTTCTTTTTTTCATTTTCTTCTTTTTTTCCACATTTGCAAAACTGGTCTATATTTAGTTCATACCTTGCCTAAACTAATTGCATTTAGGGGACATGTTTCATTGTGGGTTTGCAAAGACCCGATTTGGCTACACTGTAACATTGGGCCCAATTAAATCACTTCATTTCAAAGTTGACAGGCCTAGAATTTGGGCTGTAGTCTATAAAAAATCTTGAAAGGATCTTCTGAATTGGACCGAAGTGATTGAAAATTGGCCTATTTGGAAAATATTATGTAATTTGAAGAGGACAATCAAGGTACCCACTCCGAACATCGGCGACATACCTTCGTGCTCCGCTCAACAATAGATGACTGACACTTTTTCTGACCAATAGCACGAAGGCCTGGCAACAGGTTATGGAGTAAACGGGGCGACGCAGCCAATGGGAGCGGGCGGGGGCGGGACTTATCCGCGGGGTTTATGTTTTGAGTGGAGCCGTACATGTTTGGTTGAGCACTGAATGAGGGGCCATCATCCCGGCGGCTCTGTGCAGGAATATCCCCTCAAAAGTGTCTTTAGACGGCTTTATGATGAGGACACGGGCCTGTGGTGCGGGCACCTGAGTGACACACGGCGTCTGTGGACTTCCTCCGTGGGTAAGCGAGTGTTTTTACTCACAGCAGTAGCTGCTTTTGTGCGACTAAACATGCAGCCGACCTGTTTATTTGTCTGTGACACAAAAGTAGCAAGCTTGCTTGCTAGCGGATTTTTCCTGCTCGTTTTTAGATGCGAGGGGAGGAGGTTTGGGGAATCAGTCATTTGGAGACAAAAGAAGCCAGGATTTGTGTAGCTTACAGTCCAGTCCCCATACTGTTCCAGCTGAATACGGTCCCTTTGTGGCCAGTGCGAGCCTATTGGAGTCTACATCCATTGTTGGAGATGTGAGGCAGAGCGCTGCTGCTGTAGCCTTTAGCCTTTTCATAGCGTGTGTGAATGTTAGCGATTTGTGCACGCAGAGGTAACCCAAACATATAGGTTCTCACACAAAAAGCACTCAGTGCAGACTAAACAAGTGTGTAAGATGTGCTCACAAGGCCCTGAAAGCACCAGTCAGCATTAGAGCAGTAGACACATGCAGTGGGGCCATATCAGCACGTTTTGTGCTTTTTGTTTCTTGCACCGTGAGTTCTTGTGGGGCTGCCACAGCCACAGGGGCTTATGTTCAGAGGTGTGCTACTCACAAATGCAGCCTTTGTTTATTAGAAAGGCTCCAGTACAGCTATAGTCTTCATGTTATAACCTACACCTTTCTGTGCTACTGACTTATTTTGATAGACTCCTATTTAAATGAGCTTTAATGATCATACAGAAGGCATGCTACCCCACAATGCAGTCGGGCTGAATCTGTCTGGAAGAAGTTCATGTGGCTATAAAGTTAATTATTTCAGACATGCTTTGGTCTGTTCATTATTCTGACCTGCACTAGTGAGTAGTCCAAGGGTTAAGCCAGGGAAATGAATTCTTAGAAGAAGCTTGGACTTCCACAGTACCCAGTCGCTCTTATCCTTCCCTCCCTGGAAGGGCAGATAAAGAATCTACATCACAGAGGTATCTGTGTTTTAAGACTCATCCATCAGTGGCATGCAGCACTTACCAACCCACAAATATCTTTCAGGAGCGCTAATGCTGTTATTTAATTTTCATGTTTGTAGATAACTTCCTGTGTTTGCACTTACTCCAGAGTCTCTCAGACAGGAGCATCGATCTCCAAGAACTTTAAAAGAGTAGTGTTAACATAGACTTGCTTATGGAAGTTTTACTCAATCACAGCAGTTGTTTGTGTTGCCAAATCTGCTTACTAGGAAGCTGCACTTTGTTGGAATCTGAGCATCAGGCTCATTCAATACAATGTGCTATAGTGGACTATTGTTTTTTTTTTAATATGGTTTGAATACAAAGGGAAAAGGAATACAAATACATTATAAGCCGTATTATAGCTGTACTGTTCTTCAACTATATCATTAGCCTTAATTCACCCTGGTTACAGATCAGCAATGGAAAATGGTGTTGTTGTATATATATACTTACTCACATTTAAAATTGTATTTCTTGCTTCACAAAACCAGTTTCAATACCACAATGACAACCAGTGAAATGTCATTTTTAGCTCAGTTTTCAGTTTTCTACATTTAAGACCACTCTACTTTCTGTACTATTCGATATCGGTACTTGCTGTAGTTAGCCTCTTGTTTTTGTATTAGTTTTAGTATTAATTTTCATCAGGGTATTTTTTTTTTAAGTATAGGAAACTAACTAACATAATATCTAGCAATTGTGTTATGTTCATTGCACTGAAAACATGAGTCCTTACTGTTAATGGGTTTGCATCTGTACAAACCTTTTGAAATGATAAAATGTTATGTTACTGGAACTGTCTGATTATCTTTTTTCTCTTTTTGCCCAGGTTTGAATTGCACCAGCTCCCAGTTGCTTTCTACTTGAGACAGTCGAGGACAAATGCCTTAAGTTTCATACTCTAGCTTACAACAGTATCTCCTCATATCCAGCATTTCAGCAGCTATAATCAAAACACATTAGTAATCCGCCACACTCCAGCCACCATGTCCTCCATCCTGCCTTTCACTCCCCCGGTCGTGAAGCGCCTCCTGGGCTGGAAGAAGAGCCCGAGCGGGACCAGCGGGGCGGGGAGCGGGGGCATCGGAGGCGTGGGGGAGCAGAACGGAGGGGGGCAGGAGGAGAAGTGGTGCGAGAAGGCCGTCAAGAGCTTGGTGAAGAAGCTGAAGAAGACCGGGCAGCTTGACGAACTGGAAAAGGCCATCAGCACACAGAACAGCAACACCAAATGTGTCACTATACCCAGGTGAGTTAGTCAAGCGAGGTGGTGGTTTTGTGTTCTTTTTAAGCGCTAATATGGTCTTGATAACGATAATTTACCCCTTTTACCCTTGCATTTTAATAGGGAGTATTTACTGCTAACACAACATATTTGGATCACAGTGTTACCTTTTCTATTTTCTACAGTTTTTTGTTAATGGAGAATTGCCGCGTGGGAGCATGGGTGACAGAATCTTACACTTAACTGTAAGAAGAGTTTGAAAAGGATTCAGGAGAGATCCCTAAATTACTTAAACATGCATGGATGACATTTAAAACCTCTTCAGGCGTGTTTTTGATGAGAGAACGATGTTATGACCTGGTAGAAAGCTTTAAAAATTATTTTGCCTAATGCCCTCCTCAAACAAAAAAAAAGTTTAAGTTTGAGCTTACAGGATTTACATGGACAGTCAAAATTTCATAACTACAATATTCTGGCAACCACATGAAGACAAAGTACAGTTGAAGACAAAGTACAGTGACAGTACAGTGAACTTTTCTTTGCTCACATCAAATGTAACTGTTTACTTAATGTTTTGATAATCTCCAGAAATTGGATTTTGATTGGATTTTGTTATAGCAACAGAAAATATATCTCAACATTTGCTTTCATAAACCTGTATTGCAGAATTTGAAGATGTCCAAATCTTTTGTTGAGGCCAATTTCCTGTGTTGGTGCCATTTGTATATATGCAAATGGAACTAAATTGGATCCAAATAGAAGTTGCACAACTGTTTTAAAAGTAAAAATTTTTATTTTTCAATGAATGCAGTTTTTAACCTGATTATTTTATTAGTGACTGAAATGTCCATGCTTTGCTTTATATTTTGGCTTATTTAATTTGTTCTGAAAATGGGCTTTGACAATTTGACTATTTTTTTCTGGTACTGATGGAGCTTCTTAATTTCCTGAACATAAACAATACAGACTTTAAATCATTACCATAGACCCGAGCATATTAACAATTTAAAAAAGGACAAAATCTTGCTTCAAATTTGGTTTATTGCACAGCCCTGTGTTACTCAAAAGAAGTCAGGTTTTAGTTTCGAGTTGAACTATAGGCCTCCGGAAATGTTATGACACCACATGAACAAGGATTCACAAGATGTTTACTAGGGTGAAGATGCACACTGGATGTTTAGACCCGAAGAAATTAAATGAAATAACGTTTAACCAGATTCAGAGTGGAAAAAAACTAAACTGATGACCTTGGCAGAACACCCATGAAAGTGAAATCAGGCTGATATTGCATTCGGAGGTTTGCAAAGTATTTATTGTGTAATGTTGGACTGACTTCCACATTTGGTCATGGTTTAAGGGTAGTAGGGCAGCAGAACAGAAAATGCATTAGAGGAAGCAGGTGGTCATTACTAATATAACGGATATTTAACATGCAAACAAAAACCATGATTAGCTTCCTTTTGTTATTTTAGATTAGAAAACACTTGCAGTCTATGCGCCACACTTCTCTTTCTAGGAAATCTTTTATACTTGTGTATTCATCCCTCGTTTTCACCGGTACATGCTCACTGTTCTGCACTTACTTATTGTATTGTCTTAATCAGTGATACATGTAGGATTTGGCAGTGTTTGGTCGTCATATCTAAGCACATTTGAAGTGAAGGGCCACAGATTGGTGGTCAATGCAGTGAGTCATACAGATGGGTTAATTTCACATAGCTTTGAGAGAGCCGCTGTGCCTTTTAATGAGGCACTTGGAACATGCATTTTAGGTCTTTTTAGGTCATACTGCTATGTGATGTCATTGAGTTTATAGAGGTAGAATTGCTTAAATTTGTAGTAAAACCTTCTGATTATGGTCATTTGGGCCAATTCAACATTTGCATTTGCTTCTTGGGCCATAGTTGGGGCACCCCTGCCTTTTTAAACCCTACAATACAACCTTTATTTCATCGAGTAGTCCACGAGTTAAACCATAATTTCTGCTTTTAAATATCAAACGCTGACTAGTCGACTACTAAAATAACAGTTGCAGCCCTAATTTGTTCAAGTTTGGAGCTTGGTTATAATTTTCTTGGCTTAATGAATTCACCTTGCATTAATGCCACTATAGCTCTTAACGGAGAGGCCATCAAAGTTCATTTATGTTAATTCAGATTAAAATGCTGCAGTCTGTCTCTATACTCTATAATACATCCTTACATAATAAAAAGGCTAGTCTCTTAGCGTAAAATGTCTCGTATTTGGTGATCATTTAAACTTGCTTTCAATTGCACGGCGCAAAGTTATTTTGAAGGATTAAAAAAAAAAAAGAAATGAACTAGTTGAGATTCTGCAGATCCTACGTCTTTAAGTATAGATTTCTCCAGTGCTGGGTTATTAGAGGCAGTGAAACCTTATCATGGCCAAACGGAAAGACGACTCGGGGCTAGCATGTGATTACTGCCAGTCAATCAAAGCTAGCTAAAAGGCTCACTCTTTTAAGATTGTGTCATATTTCGCTATTAGTTGTCCGTGCAATCAAACCCTGACCCTGTACTATTTACTTAGTTTTCTAATATTGAAAGAATTGTTTTTTTGAGAACTATTATGCAAGATCAATCTTCTGAAGTTACTTTGACCACAATAAAAAGACCAGTCATGGAATAAGTGTGTAATAATGGGAATAACAAACTGACGCGTCATGACCAGGGCTGCACAATATAACGCACACGCATTAATACTGGAACTGGCTAAACAGTTTTTCACCAGCGTGTGCAAATAAAAATGCAATCAATGTTTCATCAAAAGGCTAATACGATCCAGGTGAATAATTGGAACAACTTGAAGGTCGTACATTACGCACAGTTGACTCTTCTGATCTTTAAGCCATGTTAGAATGTTGTTACCTCATCAAAAACATTCGAGTTGTTTTGCTTCATTCACACATGTTTGCGTGATCCTTTTTATTATTAATCCATCTGCACAATGCCAAATCTAAAAACGCACGGTTCCGCATTATGTCACGTTGTTTCCCACAGCGCTTTATAGTTGGGCCGGCTTGACGATAATTGGCTACGTCCCTCCGAAAAACAAACAAAAAACCAAAAGCAAAACACAGCATCACTACAGTCATCGCTGGTCCTCGGTTTCTCCTTTTGCCGGCGCGGTATCAACGCCTCACTGCGGTCACCACCTTGACAAACCAATTTTCTGCGGGAAACACTGCTGTCATGTAGTAGTGGTTTTAGCAGCTACATTTTTTTTAAATTCAGTAAAGATTGGCAATCATTTAGTTGATTCTAGTGTGGTGTTTGGCGTTTAAAAACACATCTTGTGTTACCACTTAAGGATGGAAGGATGGAGTGTTTTTCGTCTTGAGAAAAGAACCTGGTGTAAATATGCAGCGTTTGTGTGTTAAAGTTGTGTGAATGAAACAAAGGAAACAACATTTGAACATGGATTAGAAAAAAGTGAAATACAGACCCTTTTTAAATTCTTCTAAATTTAACATTTTTGTGCTTTCTACCATGTTATAACATTCGCTCATTAAATCACATGCCTGAAGTGGTTGTGCACGTTTAATTTTTTAATGCGTTGTTTTTGGCAGCACATTTAAATGAACTAAAGGTGGTTTAAATCTGTTATGTTTTAGCAGTTAATACCCCATAGAAGTGTAATATCCTCTTTTAAGAATATATTTAACAAACAGTAAAGCGATAAACTGCACGTAATGAAATTTTAATCAAGTTTGAGGTTTATTTTCTAACAAACAACTTGCTTATTTGTCATTTTGTGTCCCTATATCGTCGTTTGGGTTTCTGCGGTACAAGAATAGAGGAACTTGGGCTTGTAGTAATACTTGAATGTTTCTTGTAGCTGTCGTTCCACACTTCTTTAACATTCCTGGCTACTTCACAAGACAAAAGTAAGCCTGATAATTCCTGTCTGGAGATAGCCTGTGTGGGCATTTTGGGAAGAGGTAGTCCACGTCTAAGGACCTCTGTATCTACTGACACAGACGTAAAGCATGGGAAACTGTTGCGGAAAATCCAATGACCTCAAAGAGCGATAAGGCGTGGTGTTTGTAAAAAATACAGTCAGATGCTACTATGAAACTCTTCCTCTATTGTTTTGGAAATAAAAGGGGAGTGATTACTGTGCAGACCAAAGATGCTGATAAGACATGTCTGTGTGGTTTTGACTCAGCGGTGTGGAAGTGGTCGAACTTTGTCAACCGCTTAGCCAAATTATTGTATCAAAAGGCACGTGCACTTTATACTTTGCAGCTGGTGTCATCTACATTCTCTAGGGGTATGTAGCTAACTGAAGGCACTGCTCTGTTTGAAACATTGTGGCTGAAATTGGACTTTAATCTGACCCGAAAGAGCTGACTTGGTTGAAATTGCTGGCGAGATGATTTGTGCTCTCAGACATAAATTAAACAATCACAAGCATTAGACAAACTTTATTGATCCACAAAGGAAATTATTTGGACACAGTAGCTCACTCATCACAATATAATATAAACTAATAACAAAGAGTAAAAAATAAGTGGTAATAATAATTTCTAAATAAGTCGCAAGAAAGACGGCAAGAGACAGGCGTCAAATAAGGCATAATTATATAAATGTGTACGTACAAGTCAAAAATGACTAATAAAATTGTTTAGTCACACCTTTTCTGTTGAGTATCGGATCATGAATGCTCGTATTGTTGAAAATGTGTTTTAAATTGAGTTTTTTAGACTATTTTTTGAATTTACTCTTAAAATGTTTCTCGTTGATGACTTTGGTAGAGGTATCACGTTTTAGAGCTCACCACTACTTCCTATATTTTTGGACTTGTCACTGCCACTTAACTGTAAGTATTTACCACAGTTATTCTCCAAACGAACCACTTTAAAGAAACAGCAGTCTGAGTTTGGTTGATCTATTCTGGCTAAAATGATATAAACATGTACAAAGTGGTCAAAGCTGCATTTCCTTCTACATAAAATCAACTACTGCTGCACTATACGAGACGTTTTCTTTGAGAGATACTTGTGACCTTTTAAGAGCTAGAGGAAGGCATCGGTTGTAGATAGTACGTGCAGGGGCCGGTAGTGGTCCTGCTCTGAGTGGGGAGATGATAAGTGTCCAGATAGCACACATTTCTGCACAGGAAGGACCGTAAGTGTGTTCATTGTGTTGTCATGTCAATACATTTGTGTAGTGTTTTTGATTTCTTCTCACACTATTGACATGTATATTAATGTAACATGTTTTTCATACAACAACTGCATATTAAAAACTATGAGAAATTGATTTAATGTGCTGGTGTAAACGGACAATGCAAAAGAATTATCTACTAATATACTCTAATATACTCTATATAGTGAACAAAAGCTAAAACCAAATATTTGAAAGTGAAATAAAGCATCGGTGATTTGGTGATTCTAACATCAGATGTCTAGGGCTTGGAAAAATTCTATTTTTTATCTGTTTCACATTTTCTTGAAACTTTTTATTTGGTATCTTGAAGTGTGATATATTGCTGTAGTAAATACAGATAAACAATATTGAACAATATTAACAATATATATATATAAACAATATTGAAACCCAAAAAAGTTTTCTACAGTTCTATAATATTGTTAAAAAAACATGAGCTGCAATAAGTAAATGGTACATTTAAGTAATTAATTTGTAATTTTACAGCAAATCTGACCATTATGCAGAAAGAATAACCGAAAATGTCCCACTGGTTCAAAGAAATTGTGGACACAAATGTTACATATTGACCCAGAAAAAAAAAAAAATCTTATTATTTCTAACATGTATGGAAGTTGATCTAGTATTTATTGTGACAGGCCTCGTACATATTCATCTTTTTGATGTATTTTGGTACCAGATTTTGTTACCATTTTGCTTTACTTTAAGATTACGTCCTTGCGTTTCTTCTATACTGTAGCGATACCTTTTTTAATGATACCCAGCCCTAGGCACATCAAAGTAATTAACTTGAACACCATTTATCTTGACAGTAATGCTGCTTTCATGTGGTGGTGGATAAATTGTAAGTATGATTTTCTGAGCTGAAGTTGTTTGCTCAAGTTGGAGAAATGGGAATCCTGGAAGCCAAAATGGAGTTCCCGTTCAATAAAAGTGCAAGATGTTAGCTATCTGAAATCTCCCATGCAAACTTCCTCACTTGTACATGAAAGCGGCAAAAATTTCAAGTGAAAAGTCACGTTCAAACTTTTGCATTGTCTGATCCTTCATGTATGTTCCGTGTTAGATGGAGCTCTCATGATCATGCCATTGATTTTCTTATTGGATGAAAGCGGGCAGCGTCTACTTTCATTTGAATAAGATAACTTTAGTGTTCATTTGACAACTGACTCATGCCATGTTTACCATCCGTTTGCTTTTCTTTTGATCCTTTTGCACTGTGTGTGTGTGTGTGTGTGTGTGTGTGTTTGTTCTTGTGTGTGTCTGTCCTCCAATAGCAATTGCTCAGATCTTTGGGGGCTAGGCTCAGGCCACACGATAGAGCAGTGGGAGTCTGCGGGCATGTACGGATACCAGGACCACGGCAGGTGAATACATCCTTACAAGCACCCCGTCTTTTAACGCACTGTCTGATCTCATTTATTATATTACAGTTTAATATGAAAATAAGATACTTCCTCTGCTCTGTACTCTGCGAGCCCCAACAAATTTCCCTATATAAATTACAATGAGAAGCTAGACTGCACTAAATGACATCCTAATAGGAGTGCTTTTTTTTTTCCTTGTATTCAAATGTTGAACTTTATTTGTTTATTTTATTATCTGCCTCCTTGTTATTTACTTGTTTATTCTTAACAACATCACCTTCTAATGCCCATGTAGTTAGTGGAGTAAATGTTGGTTGGACACTCCACCAGAAACATGCACTTTTTTTGGTAATAATTAAAGATTATTAGTGCTCTGCTTTGCACGTTTTCAAATATTTAACCAAACCAGATGATCAAAAACCTATAAATCTTACTGAATCAACAAGCCTAACGCAATGATATAAACCCCATTTCTCACCCATGTCCCTTTGCCCCTTGGCAGGTCACTGGACGGGCGCCTCCAGGTGTCTCACCGCAAGGGCCTGCCCCACGTCATCTACTGCCGCCTGTGGAGATGGCCCGACCTGCACAGCCACCACGAGCTGCGCGCCATCGACACCTGCCAGTACGCCTTCAACCTCAAGAAGGACGAAGTGTGCGTCAACCCCTACCATTACCAGAGAGTGGAGACGCCTGGTAATTATCCTCCAGACATATGCTCCATAAAACCCCGCCAGCTCAGTCCCTCAAGGTGTCCCCTGTCAAGGCTGTAATCACTGAACCTGCAGACGGAGACTTCTTGTACTTGTTCTATGTTTTTTTTAGCTGTTAGGTCTAATCGATTATTCGGCACAAGTCATTTACTAAAAAAAAATGAATTGGTCATTGCAATTTTGACTCTATAACACATGGAAAGACCGTTTATTTATAACAAAGATGTTCAGAAAAAAGAACAATGCCATTCTCTGTTCTCATTTTCATCAATAGTGGAATAAAAGTATGCAGCTAGAAAAGTACTCTGAAAAACTTAAGTACTACCCACCTCTTGCCTTCAAATTTAAATACGTTTTAAGGCAAATGAAATGTAGCAATATTGATTTGTGTTTCAGTGCTGCCCCCAGTGTTGGTACCACGCCACACAGAGATTCTGACCGAGCTTCCTCCTTTAGACGACTTTGCAAATTCTATCCCCGAAAACACCAACTTCCCTGCTGGAATCGACCCTCCCAACAATTATATACCAGGTGAGACATACACTTCAGGTTTTAACAAGTTTGTGTTTGGTAATTGACATACTCCTTTACTCAGGATCGTGAAATAATGCCATGCCCCTAGTGTCCTGGCTTGCAACAGTATTTAAGGGCCTATAACACATTATTTTCTAATTGTTCTGATTCTGTAATGTTGACCTTCTGAGTCACGTTTTAATTCTTCTCTAAAACAGAAAACACTCCGATCCACCTTGTAATTTCATGTGGTAATACAGGAAGTACTGCTTTTTTAAACTCCTTACACCTTCACTAGAATAATTTGGATAATTTTAGCCCTGGAATAGCCAATCTCTACTGAACTACAGGTAAGTGGCAGCTATTAACTGAAAACTACCACTACATGACATGACAAGGTGGAACAGAGAATTTTGAGCTTTGGAGATGCAAACAGGCTAATAAAGAGAATGCAAACGTGTGAATGAAAATGGCTTAAAACTCGATCATTTTTGTGTAATATAGGACCTTTTAATGTGCAAAATGCAAGCTGGATTTTTTTAATTGTCTTTGCTCAAGGATGGCGTGTCTGAAAAAGTTTTAGAAACAGTTTTTAAATGCATACAACTAGCTAGACACCCAAATTGAACCATTAGCAGTCTAAGCTTTGTATAGAGCGACTGGAAGCAGTAAATCATTACAAGTTTGACTTCTTTCTGGCAACATTATGCAATCGTTTTTCACTTTAATTGAATCTGAATAAGTGGCCTCACCAGTATTTTTTCAGATGCACCCGACTGAGATTTAATTTGTTAGTAAATTTCAATTTCAAAAAACATTGAATAAATATCATGACTACTTTATAACCGCTATGCTTTGCTTTAATTGATTGTATTCAGAGACTCCGCCACCCGGATACATAAGTGAGGATGGAGAAACCAGTGACCAGCAGATGAATCAAAGTATGGAATCAGGTAAGCTAGTACTAAGTACTTGTGGTTAGACCATGTAAATTGCAGTCATAGACGTGCAGAGGAGCTGAACAGTCTCGACCACTATAAAGTCTGCTCTGGTTCCATTTATTTTTTCTATAAACTTTTCAAAGAATTTAAATGCATCATGGAGGCTAATGTGGTAACTACTGTCCATGACACAGTGTATGTCCAGAAAGCAATATTAAAGATTTATTGAAATGTTTTAGTAACGTAGCAGTTTGTTTATATGATATAATATGATATAATATGATATAATATGATATAATATGATATAATATGATATAATATGATATAATATGATATAGGTGGCTGTAGTTATGTTTTTTTCTGACCAAAATCACACTTTTTTTTCATAGTTTCATAGTTTTCAACAACGGGAGGGCGCCCCATTACTCGTGCACCACTGTCACTTTACTACTACTACTACTACTACTACTACTACTACTACTCCTCTACTGCACATGTCGGCCGCAGAAAGAGCTGCTGTTGTGTCTATCATGTCATGGAGAAAGTTTGGAGTAAGCGAGGAACTTGTGAGGAAAAGTGGAGGTGACTTACTGCAATGAAGAAAACAAAAAGAGCTAATCGCAGGCTAAAAGCTAGATTTAGCTGCATTTTTTGGCTTGTGCAACTTATAGTCTGGAAAATATGGTACATAGCTGATTATCCATGAGCAAGCTTTCAAAGTTTGGTTTTTTTTGTTTTTGTTTTTTGTTTTTGGAAAGTGGGGGTAAAATTTAAATTTACATCCAGAATCAGGCAGTGGGCAGTCACTGTTGATCTCTATATATACGGACAGTGAAGGTTGTTTAATTGTCTTGGATTTGTAATGTGCCATTTACGCAAATGGGTCAAAGATTAATTACATACGATCACTCTCTTCCAGGTTCTCCATCGGAATTGTCCCCAAGTACTTTATCTCCCGTCAGCCATGGACTAGGTATGGAAAGAAAGACTTGATTTTAATTTAGGCATGAATAAATAAAAAAATCTTGGCAATTTTAGTATATATTTTTAGGCTGTTTTTTATTATGAATTCATTATGGCATTGAAATTAAACTGCACCTTTTTAATAACTCATATTATCTTGTTGCTACATGGATCATAATTTAATATTTTGAACATTTTAAAATCACAATATTGATCTAAAACAACTTCATGAAAAAAGGATCCACTGACTTCTAAATTTTAAGACACAATTATGCAGCAGTTTAGAAGAGAATATTACTGAAACATGCATGAATCACTCAAATTACAATTTCTCGTGCGGTTAAAAATGAAAGTACACAATTAGAACATGGTTAAAAGCTCCTCAAAATCAACCTTGCATAGTGTTTTCTTCTTTGAAAAATAACATCACGAACAAGCTGCATGAACATAGAATATTTCCTAAAATGTCTAATAATTCGCATGTCCCTGTCGTCCTCCTCAGACCTTCAGCCGGTCACCTACAGCGAGCCGGCGTTCTGGTGTTCTATAGCCTACTACGAGTTAAACCAGCGAGTGGGAGAAACCTTTCACGCCTCGCAACCATCACTGACCGTGGACGGCTTCACTGACCCCTCCAACTCCGAGCGCTTCTGTCTAGGGCTCCTCAGCAACGTCAACAGGAACGCCACCGTGGAAATGACAAGGAGGCATATAGGTAGAGGCGCAATGTTATCAGGCATTTATATACAGAACACTTCACTTTTTCACTAGATTTTCCATTTAAGTTTGTCTTAAATGTTTGTAGGTTTAGTTCATGTTTTAAATGCATCCATGACCTTTTTGCATTTAAGAAATTACTTAAATTTTTAGCAGTTTATACTTTCATAGTCTATCAAATGCTTTCCTTACAGTTTGAATGCATTTTTGATACACAGCAGTAATAAAAATGCAATAACCACAACATCTGTCATGTTGTTTTAAACTTGTTCTGATGTAGATCAAGACTGTTCAGTATGAAATCCATATCCAATTTTGATTCTAGTATTAATGATTCAGTGAATATACGTTTGGCAAAGGATCCCACTGCATTTAGTACACTAGATTGACCATTGTGTTTTAAATATTTTCCCCTTTTCCAGGCGTTCACATTAGCTTCAGTGTTATAGTGATGCCATTTTTATACTTTTATTGTCTTTCTTGTCTTATGATTTTTATGCTTACGTTTTCCTGATGGACTGTCATGGTTGACCTGTGCGTTTCTCTTCTTCCAGGTCGCGGCGTACGATTATATTACATCGGAGGAGAGGTCTTTGCAGAGTGCCTCAGCGACAGTGCCATTTTTGTTCAGAGCCCCAACTGCAACCAACGATACGGCTGGCACCCGGCCACAGTCTGCAAGATACCATCAGGTTTTTAAACACACGTGCCTGCTTGCATTTATCTTCAAGTACACCTTACAAACAAGGTCATGCATAAGTGTAATTTGTCAGGACATGTGGAGAGAGTATATATTAAGTTTGGTGTACATGGTTAGCAGGGAGCAATGGAGGAGCGCTGATGTCATCCACAACTTGCCTGTATTTCTCAACTCCCACACACACCGTGACTCATCTCTACCCGTCTTAACTTTCAACATTTCAGTCATGGCCAAACAAACCGTGTGATATGTAGCATTAGGGTGGCAGTACTTGCATAGAGTCACGCAGTTGCCAAGAACACTCTTCACTTGTCATTAATACTTTCACTGCAACTTTTAATTATGTTTGTTTTTATCTTTGTCTTTTATAGGCTGCAATTTGAAGATTTTCAATAACCAGGAATTTGCTGCACTCCTGGCCCAGTCTGTCAATCAGGGCTTTGAGGCCGTGTACCAACTAACCAGGATGTGCACCATCAGAATGAGCTTTGTCAAGGGCTGGGGAGCAGAATACAGGTGCGGGCTGCAACAAATACACACTTTTCATACTTTTCATTACTGTTGGAGCTCATTCCATAATCTCATCTATTCATCTATTGCGCCATAGATTTACATTTACACAGATGTCTGAATAAGGATTTCAGAGGTGCTTAGACTGTGCTGCAAATCAGATCAGATTTTCAAGCAATAAAATACCTGTGAATCAAAAATGAAAAATGGATAAGTTTACTACAACACTGCTGAAAAGAAAAGTTACACTGTTTTCTCTAATACTATAGTGATCTTACCCTGTATTTTGTTATTTTCCTCCTGCAGAAGACAAACGGTCACCAGCACTCCCTGTTGGATCGAGCTCCATCTCAATGGCCCCCTCCAGTGGTTGGACAAGGTGTTGACTCAGATGGGTTCCCCTTCAGTCCGCTGCTCCAGTATGTCTTAAACTGAGTCATAAAATGCTGACACATGTAAACAGGAAGTCAAAAAAGAGACAGATCTGTCAAGTCCACTCCAAAATGGTGGGAAAAAGACTATGGATCTTTGATAGACGGACGGGATAAACACAAAGTGGGCCAAACGTCAGCATGACATTCCAGTCATCTCGGACATATTCAGCCTTTACAATTTCAAACTAATTGATGTCATAATGGACCAAACATTTTTACTGGATGCTCCAAAACACTAAACACAAGAAGGTGTGAACAGGACTGTTTTGGCAGTAATTTATGCATGTAACTCACTCAACATACTTAGTAGGCTCATGTCACCTTGTTATTCCATGCAGTTTGTCGAGACATTTTCTTTTTGCAGAAACATTCATATAGAAGGCTTTTTCTCGGGTTACCTTTTTAAACCAAAGCCAACTAACAGAAACCTATCGATTTAACAGAGATTTTAAATTGTCGTTTTTATTATAATATTTGTCAACGACCAGCCCAATTTCAATGTTTTTTTTTTTTTTGTTTTTTTGTTTTTTTGTTTTTTTGAGTGAGTGATGTTGAAAGGAGCTTTCGGCAGATTTGGGTTAAATGATGTAAATGCCTTTTTTGAGTGGCTAACAGCGAACATAACTGGAATGTATTGAGAACAAGAGTGTCGATTGACTCGTATGCTAATTTAGATGCAAAACTATAAAATGTCCCCGTTTTTCTACAGTTCTTTGCGAACCAACAAATTGCACTATACGTTACTTTTGCACATCCTTTTTGATTATTAATAAGGAACGTGTAGTATGGACCTTCAAATTATCGATTGGCACAAAATGTTTAGAAGTCCTAAACTAACATGCAGTATTGTCTTTTAATACCTGGTCTTTTGATGACAAATGAGGCTTTCTTTTTGCAACATCTAGTTTTACTACTGATGTTCTTAACAGCTTCTATACTGTAATTGCACTGCCCCAAAAATATGCACCCTTAATAATGTTACATGGACGTTGCCTTGATGAGAAATACAGTGTTGAGAAATATGCAGAGGAATGTTTTATGAAGCTCAATGAAAGGAGGAAGTGGCAGATATTTTTATACATAATTTGTGAGAGAATTCTATGCTTTTTTTTTTTTTTTGACATACTTGCCCTCGTTGAATT